>OX463785.1:14989139-15134139 GCA_949825025.1 Siphlonurus alternatus | reverse complement strand
ATTGGTACCCTCTATCCATTTCTGCAATAAAAAAATGTCATGCAAATTGTTCATTTCATTTCCATTCTCACTGCATGGATTATTTTACTTTTACATGCAACTCAATTCATGCTTGTATCTGATTCTGCTTGTTTTTTTTTTTTAAAGTGAACCAGCTTAGACAAATGGAAGGGAAATTAGCCAAGATTTTTACTTTTTTGATATTTTCCAATCAATTATGAGTTAATTGTTATAATTTGGTAATGAACATTTTTAATTCTTTCACATAATTTACACATCAATCACATCAGTTGCACACAAAGTTTTAAGAAAAAAAAAATAAAAAAAATAAATGCATTTCTAAGCCTAGATTATAATTTTCTAATTAAATGTGTATGAGAAACTATTCAACATTCCTGCACTGCAGCCTAAGTGTTGAAACACTTCAAAACTATACAGTAAAATACAAATTGAACTTTAGGGTGCATTAAAAAAGTGGCATGTAAAATAAGCAGTTGAATTAAATTGTTTGGGATTTTAATACTTTGGTTGTAATTAAAGACAATATAAGGCATCATAAATTCATCACAGTAAAAGAGAAATTAAGTTTCAACTTATTAACCTCCCCATATATAATTAAGACAGTTATTTCATTTGCTGAAAATATACCCTATATGACTGTTTGTTTTACAATTCCATTTTCCTTACTTTTTATTTATAGATATAACACATTGACAAATATCTATTTTTAACAATTTATTATAATAATTATCACACTTTTATTTATAATATATTCAGTCTCAAATCTTAAGTGACATTGAAAATACAACTTCAATAAGTTCAGGGTGTTTGCAAGGCCACTTTTAAGTTTTAATAGAAAGACATATCAGCCATGGCTAAGAACTCACTGCATCATTTATGGGTGTTACAGTATGTAATAAATATTTTATAATTTTCCTGCTTTACAGATTTTATATATAAAAGCTCTGAGATACCTGAAAAACTCCTAAAATTAAAAATGATTTATTTGGCCTATAGCAAAATGAACACATTATATTTTAAAATGGTAACTCTAGCTATAAGTAATTCTAAATTTAATCTATATAATAGTTATTAAAAATTGTGAATTTTATAGCTAACAATTTATAGTATAAACATAGATATAATACATCCCAACTGCTGTAACTTTAATTATTAATTATAAAAAAGAAAGAAAGAAGTATATTTTGAAAGCTTTGGAATAAACAAATTAATATTTTAACCTTTATTCAGGTACAATTAAGGTTTTAAGAGGATTAGCAACTTTAAAAACTTAGTGAACTATATTACTTTAATACCTTAATTAATTCATCAACCAAGAACTCTTTTTTTAATGTTTCAACACAAAACAACTATATTATTAATATTTATTTAAATTACTATTGTAGATGTGAGTGAATTACATATTAAGACTCTGCATCACCTTTTCGTATTTCCTATGCTTCCCCATGTTATTTTTCATGTCGCTTTTTTTCAGAAAATAATAATCGTACAACTTTGCTTGATACCTTAATTAAAATAAACGCTAGTTCATTAGCTATATATATATATATATATATATATATATATATATATATATATATATATATATATATATATATATGCACCAATGCTTTTATTTTATTTTTTCAAATTTCTAATCAAATTGAATTTTAATTAGTTTTAATTTTGAGAATTAAAAATTAAAATAAAATTACAATTAAAATTCAATTTCATTAAAATTTAAAAAATAAAAACATTGGTGCATATAGCTAATGAACTAGCGTTTATTTTAAAGTATCTAGCAAAGCTATAAATATTCAAATTAAGGAAAATAAACCATTTAGGTTGTGATAATCTTATTAAAAGAAAAGGATAGGAATAACCAGCAAGGCCTTACCGATCGAAAGAGTCACAGCAGGTGGAAATTCTTGCGGACTGAAGAAGCATCTCCACGATGCGAAACGTTTCAAAAATGTAAAAACTTTCGAGTGAACCTCTGTGACCGCAAGAATTTCCACCTGCTGTGACTCTTTCGATCCGTAAGGCCTTGCTGGTTATTCCTATCCTTTTCTTTTAATAAGATTATCTAGCAAAGCTGTACGATTATTAGTTTCTGAAAAAAGCGACATCAAAAATAACATGGGGAAGCATAGGAAATACGAAAAGGTGATGCAGAGTCTTAATTATTATCACAATTAAGTATCACAACCTTTTAATAATATCTAGGTACTAAAACTAACTGCAAACATTGGCTATAGTAGGAAATGTAATTATGTGTATCTTAACATGGATGCAGGCATGACAGTATTAGACAAACCCGACGCAGAAGTACTGGGCCCTCTATGGACAAACAAAAATCTTATTAGCGACAATGGACTGATGATAATGTAAAATTAGATATGGAAGTTATGTGTTTCATTATTTTTCCATATTATCCCAAGACTTTAAATAAGGAGCTTTCACATAATCAAATCTGCTACATCATCCGCAGAAAAATCAAGCTCATTTTTATTTTCTTACAGAGCTATATTTTCTGTTGAGTGAACTCTGGAAAATTTTAATTGTGTGAAAGAGAGTATAGATTCTAATATAGTTCAAAATATTAGCCTCAATTTTTTAACCAAGTTAGACAGTTAAGGTCTTCAAAAATTATGAGGTAAATAATTTATAAATGAAAAAGTTCAATACTGTACAGTATTGATATTTTTAGGAGTTTAGCAACAAAAATTCAATAATGATTCACTGAAATGTGAAATTAATGTGGAGAAAAACTATATGAAGCAAGGTGTTGATACTGTATTTTTTTTTTTTTTTTTTTTTTAATTTAAGAATACCAGTAAAGTGTTTCAGCTATTGTATATTACTTGGCTTAATTTGACACTTAATGCAATTTTATTTAAGCTATCTTTCTTCAGCTTGTTAAACGGGCTGTTTGAAAGACTACATTTAATTCCTAATAGAAATAAGGCAAGTAAGCTATGGCTATTAATCATCATTTTATCATTTATGGGCATTAAAAAATGTATATATGATGCATACTGTATTTTATAATTTTAATGATTTACAAATTTCATGTACAATAATTAAAAGCTCCCAGACATCTGATAAGCTCCCAAAACTATGCACTTAATTATTTATTTGGCTAACTTAAAAAATTACTTAGAACTTTTTTAAGACAAGGAATATATACATCAGTATCACATAGTAAAAAAAAACTAAACAACTGTAACAAAATGTACAGCTCTGAGAACGACAAAGCTGAACTGATAAATTTGATTAAATTAATTTATTGTAGTTCCATTTGTGCTGCCAGCTTTCTCTAGTTCTCCATACTGCTACGATTGGTGCTCACCAGCCGTGCTCTCCTCCGACATCACGTTAGCCAACCGGGCAAAGGCTGGCAACTCGCCCTCCGAGAGAAACGGAGTCTCAGTTCTGGTCGTGCCGATTTGCAGAACTCCACGACGAAGGTCAATCACACACTGCCAAGATGAGAATTCAAAGAGGTGTGGTCAGAATACAAAATTACAGCAATAAATAAGTACCCCCAAGATATTGCTGTGAATATTTATATGCTTCCTCTCAATATTAATTCACAATGTTCCCAGTTTAAATAGGCTTAATTATATTAATTTTTTAAAAATACAAACACATATATAATAATATATTACTTAAATGAGGTAAACCAGCACCATTATTACCTTTTGGCCAGCCACAAAATTTTTGTAGAAGACTCTTTTACAATGCTGGTAATTATTTTTTAGGTCAAACAATTAATTGATACAAATAACTTATTACCGTTTTTCTATCATAAAATAGCCCATCAAATGTATTCTATATACACATATGAATCTAATTACATTATACATTTTAAAATATTAGTATATAATATACTATAATAGCTTTGTTTACCAGTATAATTATATGTAGTTTGATGACATCTGCAGTGCTGCTAAGATAAAATTTCATATTTCTATAGCAAACGAGCCATCAATTATGTGTATATATATCATATCATTACTGCATGTTGTTAAAAAAAAAAAAGAAGTTAGAGTTAGCTATTAAGGAGAAAGGGGTTAGGAAGGGATACGGCCTAAAATACATTGTTGGTACCCCGGACCTTTCCCTAGCTGTTATATCAGGTTAATTAATTAGGGGTATATATATATATATATATATATATATATATATATATATATATATATATATATATATAAATGATAAAAGAATGATAATATCTTTCTTTATGCTACCGGTACATTATATACCATCCCTTTTTTCCGGATATCTGCTTATCACAATTTCGTTGCAAATATGAGCTACTGTATATCTGCTACTTCAGGTGAGCACATATGAGCTGTAAATCAGTATAATAAAAAAAGTTAATTCATTTTTGCACTCACCTGAAATAGCAGATACCTCATAAATTATTGCAACGAGATCATATGATAGGCAGCTAGATAATTCATTATTCCGGACGAGGGACAAAATATAATTGTATTCTACCTCATGCCTCTTCAGCATGTCGAGTCCCAAAATCACGTCCATGGTCTGCTGCTTGAGGATGCTGAACGAAGAGGTCAGGAAGGTACTCTCGATCTGCAGCTGGGCTGTGTGGATGCGGCCGACGATCTTCTGCTGTCCGACCCCGAGAGCCATCCCCTGCCAGCGAGAATCCACCAGGTACTCCAGGTTGCACCGATTAGCACACACTTCCGACATCATGGTCATCTGAGCTCCTGTAACCACACACACAATAATTATTATGTCTATTAATAGACCAAGCAAATTTGTAGAGCTTGCAGGCATTATTAAGGTAGAGATAATAACGTCAATCAGCTGTTTTTTTAACTCTATTTGATTAACATGTAAACCTTAGCAAATTCACAACAATTCTAAAAAAATTTTATGAGGCAGATATTAGTGCTTAAAAGCCATAGAAAAAGTTTCAAAACAATTTAAAGAGCCGATTTTTCTTTTTAATGAAGTTTTTAGTTTGTCTCTCCATGGGAAAGCCCTATGCTGAAAATTAATTAAATTATATTATCCATGCAGTACATAAATACTTATAAAATGGTAATTTTTTACTGCTAACTTTTGGTTTAGCCCATGATATATCCTACAGATATAAGGCAACATTTAACAATCTTCTTTATTCTGACCTGAGTCAATGAAAGCTGTGACAGGATGTCCGTTGATGTGGCACTTGATGTACAGCATGAAGACCTGACCAAAGATCTCTGGAGAGTGCTCAAGGGCTGCCAGCATGTTAGCCTCCACGTTCCGCTTGTGGATCTCGTCTGCAATCATTTTCTGGGTCTCCTCAGCCAAAGGGTCAGCTCCTGGCGTCATGCCGTACAGTCCAAACTGCTCTGCCTGACGTTCCGTCATCATAAAGCTCCTCTCACCTATGGGAACAACATTGAATGTTCAGAGGAGTTATGTACAGTACCTAGCAAATAAAATGAAAAAATGATAAATGTTGTCATGGTACAAAATTCGATTCCCTAACTTCTCCAACTTATATCACCACTCATCTGGTTTATATGCAGTCTCATCGATGCCAGCCACTTAATTGCTTGTTATCTCGAACTCTCTCACTCTGGCTATACGAGAAATAGTATTGGGACGCCACCACATTCTCTCTGATTAATATAATAGGTGACTTGTCCTTACACTGATCCTCGCCATCTGTGCGAGTGGCGCTGCAACTTCGTGTACGGTCAAAGCATGTAGAAACGAAATAATACATTGCGAAGATGGGGGAAAAATTTTGTGAACCGCGAGTTAGGTACGAAAGAAAATAAAAAGTTAACATTTTTCACTGCCAAAACGTGGTATAACTATTCTAGTTTGCTTCAGTGCAATTGTTTTCACCCTAGCACTGCTCAATTCCAAATACTAGCGAGATAAAGACAACTACCTCGGGCCACCGCGGCTCGCCATGCTGCCTAGCGATTCTGCGATTGGTTGACCACAGAGCAGCCATTGATGGGTTAGAACGACATGACGTCATGCTGTCAAGTGATTGGTCGACTTTGAACTGCAAGTTGCAAAAAGTTGCAGCGCCACTCACAGATGACGAGGATCAGTGTAAGGACAAGTCACCTATTGGTTCAAGTTTTACCTGCACGAACTGGACGAAAATGTGAACCTAAAAGCGGCCAACGTACCTTAATATATATATATATATATATATATATATATATATATATATATTATATATATATATATATATATATATATATAGAGTAATCTTGGGAGAGGGGAGGGGGGCGCCTCTGTTGGGTCAAATATGTTAAAAAAATTGGAGTGGGGAAATGCCTATATTACCCAATGATTATACCGGTACCGGTTTGCATATACAGTATATTATATAAATCGATCGAATCAAACAATATTATATAGTTAAATATAATATGCGCTAGCTGATATGCATATTATATGCATACCTGCTGAAATTGCTTGATCCACATGCTGCAGTACAATTAAATCGTCTTCTCGAATGCCAAATTGTTTAAGACTCTTTTTGTCTCCTACCAACGGTATGCCTTGATGTAACAATTCAATGTCTTTTGCAGGAAAACCAGTCTTTGCTGCACAGACAGCAATAAGATTCTCCAACTCCAAATCCTCGGACAAGTTCAGAGCTAGTATTAAAACATCATCAACCGCCGGGTCGTTAGATAAAGCTACTGTAATTTTCATGTTTTTTTTTCCTTCTCTAAACTGGTTAAATGCTAAAAATTAGTGAAATTTTAACACAAAAATGCAGCACACATAGTGTATTACACTTTTCAAAGAAGAACGTACGTGCAAAAACATCAAAACATTTCAACCTCTCAAATTCTCAATGCAAGCCGATGCAAGCTCTCGTCCAAGGAGAATACATAGGGAGTGGGAAGAGAGGGGGCGTGGCAGAAGCCAGCTTGTGTTCGATCAGCTGTTTTTGTACGGTGATGCAAGATGTACACGGAGAGACAGTGTTGTCGGATCGATGCCTGGTCTCGAAATTAACCCGCGTTAGGATACGGCTTTCAGACAATTTGCTATTTTATGCCTTTATTTTGATCTTTATGATCTCTAAGTTCTACAAGCCTATTACTTGATTTATTTCTGATTTTTCAGTACTATTATTCTTTCATTTGTTACTAAATAAATTATATAAATTGATAAAATAAATTCCTCCCACACAACACGTCTTTTGAAGATTGGCGCGATTGCGAAGATGACCGGAAACGGGAAACGAAACTTCCGCTTCCGCAATATTCCCGCTAATATTACGTATAGTCCAATTTACATTATATTCCATCCGGAAGTAGCTGGAAGTGTAAGGTTTCTGGTCTTTAAATAATTCTATTCATATTTCAGAGTGATACAATTTCACACATAGGTCGGTAATTTCTACTTCAAACCACTTTGTAAAGTTTCAAAACTGAATTACAAACAGAAAAACACAAATTTGATACTTCCGGCTACTTCCGGATGTAATGTCAAATTAACTGTAGTGTAATCCCGTGAATGAGAATTGATAGTTAATACGAGATGCATATTAATGAATTATATTATTACGTAATCTACCTGGAGACCCAGGTTTGATGCCGATGTGTTGCAAGGATATTTTTTTTTATTTATTATTTCATAAATATTTTCTATCGGTATAATAATGCTATTCAAGATTCAAGTATTCAAACGAAAATTTATAAGTGTAAAAACAATTTTTAATTTATTTTTATTATTTTCTTTATCATGCGTGGATTAGTTATTAATTAAAAATAATTTTTATAATGAAATAATGGTTGAATGATATCACCGTGTGAAACGAAGCATTAAAAAATAATTAAAAATTCCTCCGTCCCGACTGGGATTCAAACCCACGTCGTTGAGCGATATCAGATTTGAAGTCGAGCGCTTTTCCAAACGAGCTATGCCCAAGGTTACAATGTGGAGAAGAGATTTCAGTATATGACTTGTAAGTTTTGTTTAAATCAAAATGGCGGTCTCCATATTTCACATGTCACTGCAATATGTTTTGAATTATTATAACAACAAACACAAACTGATTACAAAATGTTTATAAAAAATATAAAAAAAATTGTGCGGTAACTCATAACTTCTGAATGTTTGTATTTATTCCATAAAATAATAAAGTTCGTGTAAGACCAATCTTGATGCAAGTAAATTTCGAGACCAGGGACACCATGGTGGCCACCAGATGGCAGCACTTGCAAAGAAAAGATTCGAGCTTCATAAAAATTTCTTTGGAGTGGTTGTTTCTGCAAATTGTTTGAACTTTGTTGAACACAGGTTTGAATCACTGATTAGCATTGATGGACAGGTAAGATGGTCCTCCCTATCTATCCTCCTTGCTCTCGTCAAAGCAAAAAATGCAAAATGTTTCAAATTTTTATCGCTAGGGGCGTTTCAGAGGCGTTCTTCCTTTTTTTTCGATTTTCCCTTTTTTTCGATTTTCCCTTTTTTTCGTTTTTTTCGAATTGCGCGTAATTTGAAAATAAACAGCTGATGAGCAGGGTTATTCTCCTATTGTTATCGGGTATACGCGCATCAGAAAAAGTGGACATTTTCATTGTTGGGGATACGTAACTCAATGTTAGATCTAGTTAAACTTCAACAAGTATTGAACAAAGTGGTTGACTGGTCCAAAGAGAACGGTCTAACTATCAATGCTTCCAAAACAAAAATTGTTAAATTTAGAAAAGGAGGTAGGCTTAGCAAGACTGATGCATTGAGCTCTATACAAGCCTTGTATAGAGCTCAATGGACTGATGTTATCATGTTTTGTAACAATGAAAAAATTGAGTTCGTTAGTAATTTCAAATATTTAGGAGTAATGTTCCAACAAAGAGGTACGTCCTTTACTTCCCATATTACGGATCGGTGTAAGGCAGCTCTCGCCGCTTCCTACGGTATTTCCAAATTACCTCTGTTATCTGTAAATACCGCCCTTAAGTTATTCCATCTTAAGATTGAGCCAGTCGCCACATATGGACTGGAAATTGTCTGGCCTTATTTAAAAGTTGGCGATTTTGAAATCTTAGAATCAATAAAGTCAAGATTTATTAAAAGGCTTCTCTCAGTATCCAAATTTTCATTCTCAAGGCTGGTGTATATATAAGCTTATCGATCAAGATTTTTTTGTCTCAGAACTTCAGAAGAAATACAATTTTCCTTGTACACCAAATTTCAATGATTTTATGAAAAACAGAATTTTGAAAGCTTCGGAGATAAATCCCAATTTTTATATTACCCCGGCCAGCATTTGTAAATTCTAACTGGCAAAACTGTCAATATAAAGACAGACATATTAAGGAGCATTCACAAAGCCTTAAGACCACATTTAAGGCTCGATAATTTAAGACTAGAAATTTTGGGTCTAAAAAACACGCCTAAAATCAAGCTTTAAAAAATGTGGTCTTAAATCGAGCCTTTTGTATCTGCCACAAAATTGGGTCTTAAATCCGGCCTAAAAAGTTTGGCAGTGTTGTCCACAGGCGCCATCTTGTCTCCATATTTAGGACAGACAATTCAACTCAGTAATTTTATTAAAAAAAACATTGAAGCAGTGCTGTTCCCTTAATTTAATGTGCTAAATAATTATAGTTGAATTATAATTTTGTATATATATTTCTTAGATAAGATTTGAATTTTTTCCGCGGAAACGCTAAAATATCACCGCAGCTCGCAAACAGCAGCTGATGAAAACATGAAAACAAACTAAAATCGATTGTGCTAAAATAGTCAAGTGAATGAATATAAATTTCGTCTTTTCAACCTCTTAAATTTATTGATTGTCTTCATTGTGCTTGCATTTAAATAATAAATATAATTTATATGCTTTCATAGGTAATCATAAAAAGTTGTAAACATTATTTTGCCTGGAAATTGGCAAAGTTTCATTCCTTAAGGACTGTGTGTGTGAAGTGCTGTTTTTTTTATCGTGTTTATGACAAAAAAATTTATGCAACTGCATATACATATATGCATACCATATTCATCGTTTGGTGAATTTTAACTGAAACAGTAATATATTTAATCATTTAAAATGATAAACGACCTTTTGTACGATATATTAGAAAATCAGGAAGAAAATGTTGATCACCTGATAGATGTGTATGCATATGGAGCACCAATCCCTCTACCACCACCTGGTGCTCAAGCAGTAAATGCAGAAGAAGAACCTGTCATTGTGCATCCTCATCGCTTAATACGTGATCGACTTGACATGCTGTACGTCAGAGATGTAGAGCTTATTAAGAATTACCGCTTCCCAAGACATCTGATTTTGGAAATCATGGAACTGGTGAATGACGAAATGGAACGTCCAACTCAACGTTCCTTTGCTATCCCTGTAATTACTCAGGTTCTGGCCTCATTGAGACTTTTAGCTTCAGGTTCCTTTCAAAATATAATAGCAGATATAGTGGGGGTAAGCCAGCCTTCAATGTCTCGTATTTTGAAAAGATTTCTAAGGGCAATGCTGCCCCACCGAGAACAATTTATTTTTTTCCCATTTGAAAATCCCCAATGGGTTGAGAGAGCTAAAAATGCTCTTAGGGCAATTGCCAATATTAATGGGGGATTCGCATTAATGGATGGAGTACACATTTTACTGAAGACGCCAGCTGAAGACGCAATAGCATTCAAAAATAGAAAAGGCCAGCCATCGGTTAATGTGCAAGTGAGTATGCCCTTTAACTTCTTTGTTCTCTGCATATGCATACATACATGTCAATCTTTTCTAGCCTCTTTTCACACTGGGTAAATGTAAACAATGGTAAATACTGTATAGAATTTTAAAAGTAATTTTCTCCCCCCCCCTTACCCTTCTGTACGTACTGTACACATACGTATGCATACTGTACTGTGCAATTAAACCCCCTTTCACCACCTGCTTTGATGAAAAACTAAGGAGCAATATAGGAGTGGAGAAGAAAATAGTACATATGGGAAATATATATAATATTACTGTACTGTATTTTAAATTACACTTTTTTCATGTTATAGCTTATATCTGGAAGTGACCGAGAGGCTTTGGATGTGGTGGCTCGCTGGCCAGGATCGACTCACGATTCTTTTATGTGGGCGCAGAGTGGTATACGTCAGCGGCTGATGGATTCTAACGTGGAGGGATTTATTATTGGTGAGAAGCTGATGAAAACGATACAATCTTTGGAGGAGAAACAGTGATTCTAAAAGCTGTGTGTTAATTGTGAAAGACAACCATTGAGTTAGAGCGTTTTTAATTTTTTTTAATTTTTTTATTTTTTGTATTCATTTTTTTTTACCATATTTATATTATACTGTATATATATATTTATATATATATATATATAAAAATATATATATATATATATAACACAGCTTTTAGCACATGCCAGTGCATGGTGGTAAACAAATATATTACTTGTGATTAAAATAAAACTCAGAAAACTCCATTCCTCACTGTTTCTTTCCCCGTTGGTGTATATATTTATACTATTTTTTTTTATGAATTTATATACAGTGCACTTTTTGCTGCCTGTACTATGAAAAGTGCCGCATTGTTTTAATGTCCAGATTACTTTATTTTATGTTAAAAACAATATATATGTAGAAAATTGGCTAAATATAACTGAAGTGTTTTCTTACTGACCGCTGTCAGTGCTGGCTGACCTTGCCAGGGATGACTTGACCCTTGCCGTTATACCTTTCAGCCCAAATTATTATTCCAATCCGTTGAAATTTTGGAACAAAATTTGGACTTATGGGTTTTCAAAGGCATTAAGAATTAAAGTAGCATTAATAAATTACTCACGCTCTTTGTTGTCTTTGTCTTTGACGTCACGAGCAGCGATTAGTTCCAAACTTGAATGCTATGTTGAATTGTCACTACTTTTTTTTTCTTCCTCAATTACAGGATAGAATACATTTCCTTTTTTTTTTTTTTTTTTTTTTTTTTTTTTTTTTTTTTATTGTTTTAATTATTGCAGAGCCATGAAACAAACATCAATGTAATCAGCATAGCTACATGTCTCCATTTATATATATATGTGTGTATGTATATATATATATATATATATATATATATATATATATTTAAAATTTAATTTATGAACTAGTGGACTTCCCCATTGTATAAATATTATAAATAATATATTTATGTATTTCAGCCGATGGAGGATATCCGTGTGAGCGAAGAGTTCTTACACCATATCGAAACCCCACCACAATTCGACAACGAAATTTTAATGTGGCCCTGAGTAGAACAAGAATTTCTGCAGAACATGTCAATGGGATTATGAAAATGATTTTCAGAGCTATTGATAAGAGTGGAGGTTATCTCCAGTATGATACAGAGACAGTATGTCAGATGTATGTTGTATGTGCCATGCTGTACAATAAGCGTCTCCGAGCAAGAGTTCCCCTACCTCCAGAAGCCCTTGCTGCAGCTGCAGATGGAGGTGAACATCAGCAAGTGCCTGAGGATGAACCAGATCATCCTGATGGTATTGCATTAAGGAACGCAATTGCAGCAACATTTCCTGATGATCACCTCATCTAAGTACCGGTATGTAAAAAATATCAATTAAAATTAATTTTGGGGTGATTCAATAAAGTGTTACCAAAAGAAATTTCTCCAGCTTTCTCACTAACCACAGTTAGAAAATGTAAATGGTCAATAGATTTCAATCAAATTCATATACGTTTAACACATCTGACCTAGGTTGATGAAGTTTAAATAATATTTTTTAAATTTAAATATATATATATATATATATATATAAATAATGTAAAAGGCTCTTTTAAAACTGGCATTTTGATCTATCCTGAAAATTTTTTGTGACTGATGGAAAAGTAGAAACCTTAGTCAGGATGGATTCAATAGTTTTTCTTGTTGGACGATTGTGGAAGTAAAATATTGAAGTTGTTTCTTAAATAAAAAAATAAATAAATAAACCGTCAATTGATGTATTTAAATTTACTTAAATTAGCACTGTGTGTCTACATATTCAGAGAGTGGTACCAGCCTCCCACTTCCACTAAGAAGGATCTCGAGGAGCACGAGCATCCTGAGCTGAAGCATCATGACCGGCTTCCTGGCAGTCCAACCAAACTTTCTCGGTTTGCTCTTGTGTTCGCTCGGATGTCCTCATGCAGTGCCATCATCTTTAACACTCGGTACTTCCTCACAGAGTAGGTCAGTAAAACCAGATCAAGAATGGACAATTTTTTAATGTAGAAATATTCGAGTTATGTATGCCTATTCTTTCTTCTTGTCAATTTGAGCACCTTTAAGTCAAGCTTAAAAACGCTGTGACGTCATAGTCATGCAAAAATTTAATACACCAACATTCATTAAATTTGAAATAGCTGTAAAAAAAAAAAAAAAAAAGATTAGTAATGAAATCATATTAGACAAACATACAAAATACATATATATATATATATATATATATGTACGGCCACAATTAAAAATAACAATATTTAATTACTGTATTAATTAACTTAATTTAGACATATACAAAAAAAGACATAATATGCTTGTGTTTGTATTAATATGTATGTATAATATAATCAATATTTTTATTTTAGGGCTTATTATAATCTATTCTGTACACTGTCTTTGTGTTCAATAAATAATTTACTATTAATATAGCCTATCATATGTACTGCAGTATAATATGATACGTGTACCTGCATAATATATTATAAACACTATACGGTATTATATACAGTATGAATATGATATATGCATACCGGTATTCATAATTATACATACATAATTATGCATTTTTTTTTTTTTTTTTACAAGGATACACCCCTAAGAGCTTACAGCTCGCGGCGGATTCCCGGACAACTCGGAGCGGGGGCAACTGGGAGCCGGACGACTCGGAGCCAAACGTGTTTGCTAGGAAAACTCGGAGCGCGGACAACTTGGAGCGCGGACAACTCGGAGTGCGGACAACTCGGAGCGCGGACATCCTGGAGCCATGGCAGGACAACTCGGAGCGCGGACAACTCGGAGCACGGACAACTCGGAGCCATGGCAGGACAACTCGGAGCGCGGACAACTCGGAGCAACGTATAATATACATATTCGGATCAATTTCAGCTATTTTCATCATAATGTCATTATCAATATTTTTCTGCATTCTTATATGCACATAAAATATTCTATAGCAACCATTTATAATTATATTTTTCTACTTAATTTATCCACTTAATTATCCACCTCATTCGTCGTTTTAAAGTTCCTTGTGTATCTGATATTTGAAATTAAATAATACAAAACATTCATTGAAGACTAAGGGCTTTATTTATTTCTCATAATAATATTGAATACAATAACTTTATACAAAAAAAATATTTCAGTTCATTAGCCCAATATTAACAATAATACAAAATTACAGTTAATTAAGTTAGTTAATGAAGAAATCATCAATGATTCAGAAGTCATGTAATTAAAACATAAAAAATCACAAAGTTTATAAACAATGGTCATCATGATGAAGGTGTTGATGTGCATATAAGAATGCAGAAAAATATTGATAATGACATTATGATGAAAATAGCTTAAATTGATCCGAATATGTATATTATACGTTGCTCCGAGTTGTCCTAGCAAACACGTTTGGCTCCGAGCCGTCCGGCTCCCAGTTGCCCCTGCTCCGAATTCTCCGGATACCCTCGCGGCGGGGTACTGGGTAGGGATAAGGTAGGGAACGGCATTGTGTAATATGCATAATATAATATATGAGAGAGAACATTTATATGCATACAGTATGTACTACCAGGGGCGTAGACAAGGGGGGGGTTTGGGTGTTATAACCCCCCCCTTGAGAGCTGAACCATAGTAAATTTTGGGAGAAAAATAACAAAAAATTGTACTCGACGGATACGATTTAGATCAAAAAAATTGAAAATTTTTCTTAAAAAAAAATTAACATTTATATCCCCGAAACACATATTGTTAATACACCTTAAGGGCATTGGGTGTAGCACCGGTAGTTGGCAACACTGACGTATCTTCACCATGCTAATTTTTTATCATTGCTCCTCGGAGTAATTTTTATGCTAGAGCTAAGCTGATTGCTGTAGTATCAAGATAATTAGTAGCCCAAGTGCACAATTTGGCTAAATAAAGCCTGATTTAAAGAAAAGTATTTTTTTTTTATATTTTAGAAAAATGCATGTAAATTTAAAAAATTACTAAAAAATACTTTTCTTTAAATCAGGCTTTATTTAGCCAAATTGTGCACTTGGGCTACTAATTATCTTGATACTACAGCAATCAGCTTAGCTCTAGCATAAAAATTACTCCGAGGAGCAATGATAAAAAATTAGCATGGTGAAGATACGTCAGTGTTGCCAACTACCGGTGCTACACCCAATGCCCTAATTTATTTAAAATGCCTCCAGACGTATTATGATTATATCAGTATGCTATAATATTTATATTTATGTAGTATTCATTATGTACGTTGTATTAAGTTATTTATGTTTTTGTAATGAAGACAACAATTTAAAATATAAAAAATGTTGTAAACATTCCCCGCATGATGTTTAGCATAAAAATTATACATGGTATTTTATTATTTTTTAATGAATTATATAGGCATCTTACAATTGCTAGTTTTATTGTCTAATGCATAATACTGTACATATCTTTAAATTTATTATTGAAGTTAAAAAAATCCCATTTTTTAAATTAATTGTACAGTATACTTAATGTAATGTAATAAATTGATTTTCCTGTTTTGAAAATTTAAGTATAAATATTTTTTCTTGCTCGCACATCAGTACATCGTCCTAAAATGTGGTCTATTTTTTTATAAGAAAAATTAGTGACAAAAATATTAAAACTCGCAAATTTACGATTTACAAATATAAGAAATTTGCTGCGACTTCTCTTTGAAAAAAATAATAGTCCACACTCCCCTTTTCAAAAAAATCACGCATCTTGAAACTAGTAAATTAGTAAATATAATATAAACGTGGTTTTTAGATGAATTACTTGCATGATTTAACTAAAATTTTTTACTCAAAGCTTTATTTAATACGTTAGTGCACGTATTGAAACGAAATTTAAAAAATGGAGTACAAAAAATATAAAATTTAAAAAAAAAATTGCATCAGGCCGTACATTCTATATAATAGTATTTTTTCATAATTTTACCCTAAAAAAGGGGGCGTGTCCTTAAAAAAAATCGCGCCTGCGGCGGGCTATTGGGGGGCTACGCCCCCCAAACCCCCCGGTGGGCTGTTCTCAGTCTTCATCTTGAAGAACCCCCCCCTTGGACAAATCCTGGCTACGCCACTGGTATGTACAGTGCAGTACAATACAAATCATACATGCAAATATATATACATACCGCATTTTATCTCAGGCAATAACCAGATTCCTTCACTGCAGGTCTATGGTATATAAGGTTTTGTGGTATTAATGAAGATGTTATTAGAAATTTCTAAATCACTGCAGCTTTGGTTTTTACTCGATCGATCGAAGATCAAACCCATATGGGATCAAACAAACAAAATTATCCATCATTAAAACATTGATAAGTATAATTTAGAAATTACTTCGATCGATCGAGTAAAAACCAAAGCTGCAGTGATTTAGAATTTTCTAATAACATCTTCATTAATACCACAAAACCTTATATATCATAGACCTGCAGTGCACTGCATGAACCCAGGGACCGCAGGTGTATCCCCGGGGCGTTCCAGGGATACCCCTCAAACGTCCCTCCGGAGTGCCCCAAGGTGTATCCCCTATTTCCATGCACAAAAGGGTACCCCTTGGGGACATTCCAGGGATACACCCTGAAGTCATTGCAGGGATACATAGGGTTATATAGCAAATATGCTTATAATTACCAATTAAAAAATGTTTTTATCAATTATAATGATGTTATCAAAGAGAAAGAATAGCAAAAAAAAAATTAAAAAACTGGCATAGGTGAGACTCGAACTCGGGACCATCAGATTTGAAGTCTGGTGTCTTTACCACTAGGACACATGTCTTCATACTAAAATGTAGAAAACTTAACTTTATAAACTATAAATTATGAAATCGACTTGTATATTTTTGATACTTTAGGATATTTTACAATCTATGGTTTCTTTTATAAATTTTAATAAAAATAATGAAAAACTTCCAATACGGCACATAAATAATGTTTATCTTCAAATTTTAACAATTTTTTATTTTTTAATTTTTTAGAAAAAACCACGTCTCATGAATGACCCCCAGGTGCACTTACGGGACATTCTGTTTACTAATTAAAATTATTCAAAATTGTGATTAAAAATTCAATCAGCTACATACTTAAGCAAAGAAAATTGTTATTTTACAATTTTCGACAATACCCCCCGTGTGTCCCACAGAGACACCTGCGAGACATTCATCGATAGTTATCAAATTAATCAAAATCTTCTCGAGATGAAGCTAAACGTTTTAAAATACTATAATTTCACCAATTAAAACCAATATTAAAAAAACAGTAACGTCCTAGGAGTGCACCTGCGGGGCATACATGGGATACCCCTGGTGTATCCCTGCGAGACACTCAAAGGACGTTTGATCCAAAAGTTCAATATAATTGCGTTATTTTCTTCTGTGTCCCTTCTACACTATAAGTTAAGCAATTCCTAAAAATTTTAAATTTTAAAAAGCATTAAATTAATATAATATAGACCACGGGACATTCGCGGGGCATTGCAAGGACGTTCCGCTGTGTCCCGGGGATACCCATGCGGTCCCTGGGAAGGAATCTGGTTTTTGCCTGAGATAAAGTGCGGTATGTATATACATTTGCATGTATGATTTGTATTGTACTGTACTGTACATACTGTATGCAAATAAATGTTCTCTCTCATAAATTATTTTATGCATATTACACAATGCATAATTATGTATGTATAATTATGAATACCGGTATGCATATATTATATTCATACTGTATATAATACAGTATAGTGTTTATAATATATTATGCAGGTACGTATCATAGTATACTGCAGTACATATGATAGGCAATA
Source organism: Siphlonurus alternatus (assembly GCA_949825025.1). Classification (NCBI taxonomy): domain Eukaryota; kingdom Metazoa; phylum Arthropoda; class Insecta; order Ephemeroptera; family Siphlonuridae; genus Siphlonurus; species Siphlonurus alternatus. The sequence goes on along the minus strand of OX463785.1, from coordinate 15,116,097 downwards.
ATAATAAATTATTTATTGAACACAAAGACAGTGTACAGAATAGATTATAATAAGCCCTAAAATATATGTACATAGTTGGGTGGGGGGCGGTATTTGCACAAATCACCTGGGGGATGGAAATTAATTATGGCTATTATAGATTTAAATTTGAAAATTTGGTGTAGAATAGACTTTGGCTAGATCCAGGCTAGACCCGGCCAGGCTGGACCCAAACCAGGCTGGATCCGGTCTGAATCCAGTTTTGGATGTTTTTTTGTTTTTTTTTTTTTGACCCAGTCTGGATCCAGTTCAATTAGATCTAGACTGGGTCCAGTCTAGACTCAACATTTTCGTAATTAATTAATTAATAAATTGAATTCAAGCAGTGGCTTTTTGGCAGTTCTCAGTAACAGTATTAATAATTCATCACTTGGCTTTGTCCTTGAGAGGCCATTGACTTCTGTAACTAACTCCAATATCATGCATATTTCAAGTAGAAATATATTTATACTGTTCATATTTTGTTGTATTATTACTTTTTGCAATATTACAGAGAATGGACAACATACATGAAAAAAAATTTATTGCAGAAATGAATAGAGGGTACCAAATTATGCTACTCTGAATTTTTTCAGATTTTTTTGAGACCCGGAACTATTTTTAAATAATTATTGAAAGTCCTGTGATTTCAGTTGGCACCCCTGATGCCTTAATAAAAAGGATAGAGACTGGACGTCTATTGACGCCTCAAGGGGGCGTGGCCGCACATTCAATAATTATTTAAAAATAGTTCTGGGTCTCAAAAAAATCTGAAAAAATTTAGAGTAGCATAATTTGGTACCCTCTATTCATTTCTGCAATAAAAAATTTTTCATGTATGTTGTCCATTATTTGAGTTCAGGAAATTTATTATTTTTTTTCCCAATATTATTTTTAAAAAAATGCATAATGGAACTTTTTTTATGGGAATATAATTTTGACAAAATAAATCCTGATGTTCAATGATGTTTTCACAACACAGTCAGTACTGCAACTGAAGATATGTGTTGACAATTACTGTTCTGACAAGGAAATACAAAAAAAAAATCCCAAGTACAAGTTTTTGAAATGGTGGATATGCATGATAATTAATGTATCACGTGGCCTATATTACAAAAAACAACCAAACCAACATTTTTTTTTTTCCTATCTGCCTAGGCTGTTCCAACAAATGAAGTTTCACAGAAACAAACTAACATATAGTCCAGCAAGCAAGAGTTGTGAACCATGAAAATTACCGGAAATGACGTAGAGGAACTTCCGATTGCGGGTTATACCATGGCAACCGGAAGCAAAAACTACTGAAATGACATCAACCGTGGTCCAACTCTTGCTTGCTGGACTATATCATGTTCTAATATAGCTACTGGTTGATCCCAGGTTCTTGAGATGGAGTCTGGCGGCAAGTGTGGTGCCGGCAGCGCGTTCTGAAGAGGTCAACATGCTGTGACTGCTGCGCTCTGACCTTGAACTTCTTGAACTTGGCCAAGACATGGCTGGCCTGTGGGAGTCATCCATACCTCAAGTATTGCAGGTATGAATATTACCTTATAGTTTGTATTTGTGTAGTGATTGTTGTGAAAAGATTATTTTCACCAAGTTTGAGTGTGCCAAAGATGAAGGAATGTTTCTTTATCTCATATTTATTAGTATATTCATAAAAAGATAATTATTGCAAAATTTATTATTGCATATGATAGGTTCTACATTTTAGTTAAAGTAGAGTGAGCGATTGCATTTTTTTTAAATATTTTATTTTCTAAAAATAGTTTAAGCTGCCCTCTATTGAGAAATGAAAACCAAAAAATTCCATCCCAAATAGTTTGACGACAAAAAATTCCCAAAGTAGGTGTTTCGGAGGCCTTTAACGTGCAGCCTTATGGAACATAAAACCGCTTTTTACTCCAACTTTGTCTGAACTATGCTACCATTTAAAAAATACCTACGTAATCTATGATGAATTCATTAATAGATTTTTAAATAAAAAAAATTTTTACGGAGCTGTTTTTTCGGACAAAATCTTTAAGTTTTTGCGGGTTCATTCCCATAAGGATTTTCATGATTTTTTTCCAAGAAAACGACCCCGTAATTTTTTTTTTTATTTGAAAATTCATTAAAAAATTTATCATAGATTACGTAAGTATTTTTTAAATGGTACCATAGACTACCATAGTTCAGAAAAAGTTGGAGTAAAACGCGGTTTTATGTTCCATAAGGCTGCACGTTAAAGGCCTCCGAAACACCAACTTAGGGAATTTTTTGTGGTGAAACTATTTGAGATGGAATTTTTTGGTTTTCATTTCTCAATAGAGGGCAGCTTAAACTATTTTTTAAAAAAAAAAATATTAAAAAAAATGAACTCGCTCACTCTACTTTAAATTATATTTTGTGTATTTCATGCAACATGCAACCACTTGTACACATAGTTTTACATCCTGCTTTATGGCGAATTTATTACGAAGCATTACAAAATAACTCAAAATAAATATTCAATTATTTAAAAGTACATTGCTTCATGTCAGCTCAAATACACTATTCTTATCTTATTCATGTTAAACAAATTAATATCAATACTCTTCTGCACATAAAAAATTAAGTTATGTTTGCCCTGTAAAGCATTCTTGAAGTCAGGCTACGTCGAGCGTGGTTAGTACTTGGATGGGTGACCGTTTCATATAAAAATTACGTCGCTCCCTCCCTGGGGTAAATTCATCTCGCTTTCCACCCAGTGTAGTGATGCACTTGTGTGTGGTTCCCCAGGCATTGAACATCACTTTGGTCCATTGATAAAAAATAGAGGTGTCAGGCCTGACTGAGGTTTTTCACGGTTCTATCAGTCTCACCTCAGCGAATGCTGGGACGCATAACGGGCCGTGGCCACCATCCTGCTTTCCTTACCTTATCCCTTATTACCCAGCCGCGAGCTGTAAGCTCTTAGGGATGTAACGTTGTAAAAAAAAAAAAACTTGCAGCCTTGTCAATTCCCTTGCCCAAAGTTATTCTTAACATGGACCATGGTAATAAAGAAAGTCGCAAAGAGAATTATTGTACCGACTAGATCTTGGTTAACTTTAAAGTTTAAATGTAAACCTCAAAAATGCCACTCAGTGTTGAAAAACAATTACGATTGTAGTAATGATCTCTTATGTGTTACAGGTTATTCAGCTGGTCTCCGATTTATTTTTCACAATATTGGGCGTGTTCGCCACCTGCAGATCATGATGAGCTTGGCCCTTGGCAAGAGGCATTATATTTTATGTGTCTACTGAGGACAATTTCCCTGTAATTTTTTTTTTTATTTTGCTGTTCAATAATAAGACTTCAACATTAAAATATTCAATTTTAATTTAATGCGAGTATATTATTTACTATGGCAACTCGTCTATGTAATATATATTTTAATTAAATAAGCGAGTAAAATATACCTGTAAAAACACATTGTTGTTATTACATTTATCATCTCCTCTTAATATTATAGTATTTATAAATAAATAAATAAATTAATTAATAAAATCGTCTTTATTGAGGGCGGAATTTAGGCCACTAGGCCAACTCTTCCATCCAACTCCTTTAGAGTAAAGCAGGTATTACAGGATAATATTTTTCTAACTATTGCAAACAATTTTTCTTTTCAAGTTCACTTGAACTCAATTATTTTGTTTGTGTGTAGATAAAATTTTCTTGCAAGGAAAAATTGTATGCAAAAAATTGTATGGTGTAATACAGATAACATGAATCAACTGTTTCTTTAGACCCATTTGATTAACATGTATATCTTAGCAAATTCGCAAAAATTCTGAAAAAAAAAAAAAAAAAAATGTGAGGCAATTATTCAAACCTATATTCTTTTTTTTTTTTTTTAAATTTTAGCATAGGTCTTTTCCATGGAGAGCCAAAATAAAAATTTAATATAGAAATTGACTCTGAAAATTTTGTATTGAATTTTTTTCTACAGGTTTTAGTTAGTAAAATCCGAATAATTTTTTTTTTAAATTTTTTTTGTGAACTTGCTAAGGCTTACAAGTTAAGCAAATGGGACTAAAATAACAGCTAGCTGATACGTGATAAGTCCATAATTTAATCAATGAATTATACTGTATTTTAATTCTTTCTTTTTTTAAGTCTGTTCTTACATATATATTCACTGCTTTACATACATATTATAGTGTTTAAAACTGGATAAATTTAAGGTGATATTTTTTTTTTGTAAAATACTGTATACGAGTCCTTCAAGCGAAAGTTTGACCATCGACATTGCAGATTTTTAACATTTTCTTCTTCCATGGCATCGCCCGTAACCGTAAGTAATCATACATCATTTCTGGCAATGTCGATGGTCATCAAACTGTGGCTTAAAAGACTAGCTACTAGGAGAGTACCTTTTTACGCTTTTAGTATAGAGAAGTTTCATTTGAATTAAATCTGCACATAAGAATAATATTTCTTGATTGATTAGTAACCACATTTTATTTTTATAGTTCACACAGAAACCAGTATAACCTAGCTATATATATATATATATAATATATTGATTCGTGAAAGGTAAAAAAAACAAAAGAAACAGGTTTATAAGTTCATATTTTTTGTGATTTTATTTAATCCTTCAGTTCAAAATATAATTGTCTATTCGTATTAACGATGAGAAGCAAAAATGAGTTTTACCTTTTTAACATTTCATAAAATTAAGAATTTTCATAAATAAATTTATTTCAATTTAATATTTATGCAAACAAAATTATTGGAATTTCAATGTTGACTATTTACTTCTTTTCCTCAATAAAAATACTGTGCTTCATCATTATAATAACAATTAATATCATATACACTAAGCTAATTATAATTCATTTTTTTAAGAAGGTCTCAAAAAGGTCTCCAATACGTACAAGGGCTTTCAATACATCTTTCTCTGTAGCATTTCGTTCCTTTGTGAAATGTACCAAATTTTCTTGAACGACAACAATCTTTTGCACACTATGGAGTAAATCTTCCTGATTTTTTAACAACGCAAACTTGTCTACTATATCTGTCTGCGTTGCCTTTTCTTCTCCTAAATCCGTTTGTATTTCTTTATCTTGAAAACTTTGGGATATATGTACAATATTTATAATGGGTGCAATTTGAACTGCTTTTATAAAGTCTTGTGAACTTTGAGGAAGGTCTGGAGAGTCAACTGCAGAGAAACTGCGGATGCTACATGCATCGTCCATTTCAATAGAAGATCCCTTGTCCAAAAATTAGAGTAGTGGTCATGATTTGACCACCTAAAATGAGTGGTCAGACCACTAGATTAAGTGGTAGGACCACTAAATTTAGTGGTAGGACCACTAAGTCTAGTGGTAGAGCCTAGTGGTAGTGGTCAGACCATGTGGTAGCCTTAGTGGTAGGACCACTAGACTAAGTGGTAGGACCTAAGTGGTAGTGGTCAGATCTAGTGGTAGTGGTCACACCAAGTGGTAGCTTTAGTGGTAGGACCACTAGACTAAGTGGTAGGACCTAAGTGGTAGTGGTCAGATCTAGTGGTAGTGGTCAGATTAAGTGGTAGGACCTAAGTGGTAGTGGTCAGATCTAGTGGTAGTGGTCACATCAAGTGGTAGCCTTAGTGGTAGGACCACTAGACTAAGTGGTAGGACCTAAGTGGTAGTGGTCAGATCTAGTGGTAGTGGTCAGACTAAGTGGTAGTGGTCAGATCTAGTGGTAGTGTGGTCACATCAAGTGGTAGCCTTAGTGGTAGGACCACTAGACTAAGTGGTAGTGGTCAGATCTAGTGGTAGTGGTCAGACTAAGTGGTAGGACCTAAGTGGTAGTGGTCAGATCTAGTGGTAGTGGTCACATCAAGTGGTAGCCTTAGTGGTAGGACCACTAGACTAAGTGGTAGGACCCAAGTGGTAGTGGTCAGACTAAGTGGTAGCCTTAGTGGTAGGACCACTAGACTAAGTGGTAGGACCTAAGTGGTAGTGGTCAGACCAAGTGGTAGTGGTCAGAGTGTTAGCCTAAGTGATAAGAGGTGTGTAATATTTTTATTACTTATTAATTGTTGGGGTACGGAGTTTCATGGCTTGCAAATATACATACTGCACTGACCGTCCTGATCAACTGATGATTTCCACGGTTCCCTCAGTCTCGATCACCTCTAACGCGTAACAGGCGCAGCAGATCCAGAAAAAAATTTGGGGCAGGAGGGGGGGAGGCGGGGGCGGCTGCAAAATTTGGAAGAGGGGCTTATGGGCAGGGCTACCGCAAATGTTAAAAAAATTTAAATGGGGGAAACGCCTATATTGCCCATGTTATATAATATATCCAAAATTTTGAGGGGAGGGGCACCCCCCCCCTGGATTCGCGCCTGCCGTGGCCGCACCATATAAATATATCCGTTGTCAAAAAAAAAAAAAAAAAAAAAAATTGACCACTTAATTATCTAGTGGTCAGATTTTTTACCACTGAGCTCAGTGGTCACTCTAGAGCGCATGCGCAACGTCACGTGATAAAGAAACATCATGGCGTCGCACACGAGGTCGAGCAAAGTGCGAGCTCTGAAAAATAACGTATTATCAAGCTGTTTTATGTCAGATAAGTACCTTTTTAGTACATAAAACGTGTTATGAAATGTTCTTTTGTTAAGTTCTCGTTACTTTGTGTTGAATAATTTGTTCCAGGTAGCCTTAAACATGCAGTCAATGATTGTCGGCTTCCTTTGGGACATGACAAAAATATCGCCGGAACATCTAGCTGGTTGGTAATTATTCTTCAAAAACTTGCATGCTTTATAATTTTTATTATATTTCTTTTGTATTGTAATTTTATTAATGTTATATAATAATAAACATGGACAATTTACTCTCAGTGCATGCCTTTTTGTCGTTTTCTTGTACACACGCATGTATAATATGTATCATTTTTACCTTGAATTAAGTGAAATAATTTACTTATTCAAGGTAGAAATGTGAAATAATAATTTTATTACATGTTGTAGCTATTTTTTCCACTGTCTGAGGCTGAAGAAAGTGCTAACTGCTTCGTGATATACGGCGTGTGATTACCATCTACTAACGATTTTTTGACCACTAGACCACGGCGCTACCACTAGAGCGTGACCACTAGAATTGACCACTAGAGTGACCACTAGGGTGACCACTAGGGTGACCACTAGGGTGACCACTAGGGTGACCACTAGGGTGACCACTAGGGTGACCACTAGGGTGACCACTAGGGTGACCACTAGAATTGACCACTTAATCCCTGACCATGACCACTGGCCAATCTACCACTAAGCAGTGGTCAAACGCTTGACCACTGCGGATTTTTTGGACAAGGGATGCATGAAGAGAAGATACATCATCAGCAGTTTCCATCATAGTACAGTTTTGAATGATGACACTGTCATCATTGTCATCCATGCTGGTGTTAAAACTTTCAAATTGTTCCACATTTGTAAACGGTGGACTGAATATCATTTCTTTGGAAGATTCACCGCTGGATTTACTTCCAGCCGAAGTAACAATCGAAGTATCAATCCCTCCGACGATGCCATCATACTGACTTTTACACATAGTCGCTAGTATGAATTCTTCCCCTTGTGTCAATTCTTTGATGGGTGGGCCACCTCCAGTGCCAATATGATGTTTGTTTTTGGCTGCTTTTTTAGTCTTTGCTGATTCCTTCATCCTTTTGAATTTAAGTTTAACATCTTTAACATCTCTGAAAATAACAGGTTCATCTGGAAGTCTATTCTTTTGATTTTCTTTATTAACTGCGGCAGTAATCTTGCTCCAAGCTAGCTGTTTCTCTCCATGGTGTCTAGAGTTGATTTTATTTCTCAGTTGATAAGCTTGAATCTCAATGGTGTCCATTTCTTTTTGAGAAAATTTTACTGCCCTCTGTCGCTCCTCTTCTTCGACGGCAGCTTTGCTTTTATTTTTCTTCGGTTTAGCGCTAGTAGCTTTCTTGGTTTTCACTGCCCCAGAGGCAGATTTTTGATTAGGCATTTTAAGCTGTTTACTATAGTACGTGTTTTTTGAAAGTACGGAAAGTACGTATCACAAGGTTTTAATGAAAAAATACACCTGCAAAAGGAGAAAATTTATATTATATTAATGCATACATAATAAAATATACTATAGCCATTTTAGTGCATCATGCATGAACTCTGGGAAAGAGTGCTGAATTAAATGATTATTTATGCAAAACCTTAAAATATTTCCTTTTGAAACCGATGTTAGCAAGGTTCTTTAATGCAATTACATGCAATTAAATATATTTTTTCTTTCCTTTGATACAAATAAACACAAAAATTCATAAAATTTACCTTTATAATGCCGTAGCTGCTGTAATCCAAACACAATTTCAAGGGAAAAATATTTTCAATTTTTCATGAATTTTTTCATAAACGACTCGATATTGTTTCTCAACAGCTGGAAAAAATGCTATTTCAGCGGTAAAACTTTCAAATGTTTGAAAAAATATAACTTAACTCTATAAAAACGCGAAAAATTTATAAAAAAAATAGATTAAACGAGAGGGTTTTGCATAAAAAATACTCGTATTTTTCTTAAATATGGAGACAAGATGGCGCCTGTGGACAACACTGCCAAACTTTTTAGGCCGGATTTAAGACCCAATTTTGTGGCAGATACAAAAGGCTCGATTTAAGACCACATTTTTTAAAGCTTGATTTTAGGCGTGTTTTTTAGACCCAAAATTTCTAGTCTTAAATTATCGAGCCTTAAATGTGGCCTTAAGGCTTTGTGAATGCCCCTTATTATAACCAGGTTTGCAATGCATCATGGTTTCCATCACCGTGTTTGTACGAAATTTGTATACCATGAAACCGATGACAACTGTGTTTGTAAATTTTGTGGTCAAAAATGTGAAACATATCATGCCCTGTCTTGTCCAAAACGAATATATTCTTTAGCATATTTAGCTAATAATGTATGATTTATACGGGTTAATTTATTATTATTATTATTTCCAAGTAATAATTATAATTGTGTTTTTTAATATTTGTTTTTTCTATGTTCCTAGCTCAATAATTTTTAAAGTAGAGTGAGCGAAAAATTGACCGATGGTAAAGCTCATTCTCTTGCATGTAAAAAGTTACTTTGGAGCACCATAAATAAGCATCTGAAATCAGTTGAGACCGTCCTTCGTAAAAATTCTGAGCATTTGGGTCTAAAAGTCGATGACTTCGTCCATCTACTCCATGCTAACGCTCGAAAAACGTGGCTTCTTTTTTATTCGAACTTTAATTTCTTTCGCAATCTCCCGTAAAATGAGTTTAAAAAATATTCTAAGATAGAACATATTATGGTGAATCAGAAAGTGTCATAACTTTTATTAGCCCTTCATAAAAATTTTGAGAAAATTCTGATACAATACCAAAATCCGAGGAAAATTTTCATTTCAAATGTTGCGGTCTACGGGTTAACAGCTGACTGGATCAACGGGATTAACAACACTATATAACTTCAGCAGATGCTCGTATTGCGCAACTTGCATAAATTTCTACTGCGCAGCTTTTGAGGAGCCGACGTAACTTTTTCGTATGCACATATATAGTGCGTGACGTCATTCCCGTCATGCACTGCGCACTCAACTCGCTGACTCTACTTTAATGTCATATTATTTATATGTGTATAAGTTATATATTATTTATTGATTTGTCATGTTGTGTGTATAATATAAGATTTTATGTTTTGTATGTTTATGTAATATGTAATATGTACACTGTAAGAGTGTTCAATAAAAACATTAATAAGTAACTCAATGTTAAAATCGATTTTTTCGATACTTTTTCTGGAGCTCCAGAGGATTTACATTCTTAACCAAATGCACCTAGGGGTTTTAAAGGGTGAAAATAACGATTTTTGAGACGATGGAGACATTCACTCAGTGAAATCATTGATTTTAATGCATTAAAAGTTGGACGCTTCTGATTGGCTGATCAGAATTTGTTGATTTTTTCAGTTGCAATTTTGCAATTTCCTATTGTTGAAAATTTGCGCTTGGTCCCTGTATAAATAATTAATATTTTTGAAATAAATAAATATAACTATATAACAATTTATAATTTATAACACTATTTTCTACTATTTATTATTTTTTAAATAATTTTCATAACATAAAAAGTCTTTTTTAAAATTAAATTATGGGCAAAAAGTGTTTTTTTTTTATTGCAGCTCTCTGATTGGTTTAAAAGTGGACATTCTTTAAGGTAGAGATAACGCCGAACAGCTGATCGACGTAATGCCCTTTGATTAACATGTAAACCTTAGCAAATTGACAAAAATTCTGAAATTTTTTTGAGAGGCAGATAGTGCCTAAAATTTATAGAAAAAAATTCAAAACGATTTAACGAGCCGATTTTTTTTAATTAATTTTTTTAATTTTCAGCATAGGGCTTTCCCATGGAGAGCCAAACTAAAAAATTAATTTACAAAAATCGGCTCGTTAAATGTTTTTGAAACTTTTGCTATGGCTTTTAGTCACTAATATCTGCCTCTCAAAAAAATTTCAGAATTTTTGTCAATTTGCTAAGGTTTACATGTTAATCAAAGGGGATTACGTCGAACAGCTGTTCGACGTTATCTCTACCTTAACCAATGATATCGCTCGAAAATTTTCAACAATTAAAATTTCAGCCAATTAGAAAAAAATCAACAACTTTATTTTGGCCAATCACAGCAATTCCAAATGACCACTTTTAAGCCAATCAGAATTCAGTATTTAGCGCCATAAGCCAGACAGTGGCGCGTATACCCTCTATTATAGGAGAATAGCCCTGCTGATGAGTTCATTGTGGCGATTGGCGATATGGCGATTGTGGTATTACAGAGACCCTTCTCACTGATGATTTCTAAAATCTACGATTGAACTCGATTTACTTGCCGTTATCTCTGTTACTTGCCAGAAAGTAAAGAAAATTTCAAGTTAGTATAGTATAATATATATTCTTTAAAGGTAACTTTCATTTATTTTTTATATTAATGGAGTGGGAGATTTTTCAGCACAAAAAGTTAGCAAGCTGCCGCGTTAATTTTATTATTATTATTATTAGCTGAATTTCTGCATGTCCTTGGCTCCCTCTGTGCATAGTGTGCATGACTGTCACATGTATTGTATTGATTGCTTTGTTTTCATGAACATGTTTATCATTTCTATGGTTACATTGCAAGCTCATATAAATAATGTATGCATACCACAGACAATAAATTATTGTCTGTACGTGCATATACAGCTAGTATCATATTAGTAAAATTATTCAGCAGTTATAATAATAATACTTTATTTGATTATATTGAGTCCGAGCGTTATCGCAAGCGTCTTTTTAAAGCGACGCCTGGTGGCGAAAAGATGAAACTGACCGGTGACTGCCCGCGCGGTCTGCAGCTACTTGCTATGGGTTAATACGTAGCAGAACACTGAGAGTGGCCAATATGTCAGCTTTTACAGTATAACAGATCTTAGTTTACCACTAAACAGTTCAGTAGACTAGACGGCGCCAGATATATCAGCCAATGAAAAGGTGGCCAGCTGACATTTTAGCCTTTTCATTGGCTGATATATCTGGCGCCGTCTAGTCTACTGAGCTGTTTAGTGGTAAACTAAGATCTGTTATACTGTAGAGTTGACCAAATTATTTATTATGGCTTTCAGTCTCTTTTACCTAACTTCAAACATATTATATTGAATATTAAATAAAAAGAAAGTAAAAAAAAAATATATATTTAATACCACTAAACATTTCATTTTAAGTTAAAAATATAAGATAGATAGAACCAGAACCGGTGGCTACAACTTTAAAATGATTAATAACATAAACTATATATCATGTATATTATTATTCTAAAATAGATCAAAAATTGATATCTACAAAAAAAAATATTTTAAAAAAAATATTTCACATTTAGAAAAACAAATATTTAAGTTACCAACTAACAGTTACAGCAGCATCATACAACACTAAATGATCTTAAATCGTTTTGTTTCATTCATTTTTCTATCTTGATGATCGAAGCATTGTAATTATAAACATAAACAAAAAGAGTTTAAAAAAAATTTAACTCTGACACCTGCAGTATCATTAATTTCTGTGTCACGAGTAAGATCCGCGACCGTAAAATCCTGGTTTGTTTGTTTTTTAACAGTTAACACTCCTAAAAGCTTACATCTCGCGGCGGGGTCAGGCGAGGATCTAGACAAAAAAAATCGGGGGGGAAGGCGGCAAAATTTCGGGGGGCTGCTGGAGCTGCTGCCTAAAGGTGGATTCACATGGCGATTTTTATCATGCGACGCGACGCGAATAATGCGCACTTGCTGTAACATCCATTGGCGGCCGTATTTGGCGATTAAAAGAAAAATAGCATCGTAATTAACGCGATTCCCGTCGAATTTGCCGCAGCATAGGATTTCACAGCTTTTATGTCAAAATCGCGTCGCATCGCCGTTGTCGCCACCTGAATCCGCCTTAACGCCATGTGAATCCGCCTTTTATGTTAAAAGAATATGGAGTGGGGGAAACGCCTATATTGCCTATTATAAATCCAAAATTTCGGGGAAGGGGGGTCTGCGCAGCGCCCCCCCCCCCCCCCTTCCTTGGATCCGCGCCTGGGCGGGGTCATGGGTAGGGATAAGGTAAAGAGGAATGGTGGCCAAGGCCTGTTCCTGTTTCGCGTCCCAGTATTCACTGAGTTAAGGTGAGACTGAGGGAACCGTGGAAAACCTCAGTCATCAGGACGGATATCTCTACTTTTTCTCAATGGACCAAAACCAAAGCGATATCCAAAGCCTAGGGAACTATAAACACAAGTGCATTACTGCACTGGGTGCAATGGAATTAAGCGAGACGAATTGTACCCCAGGGAGGAAGCAAAACGTAATTCTTAATTAATTGAAACGGTCACCCATCCAAGTATTAAGCACGCTCGACGTAGTTTGTTCCTCGCATTTACATTATTGTTTCTTCCGACCATCCCCCCTATCACCACTATTATTTTACTTTCATTATTTTTTGTAGCAGAGTAACTTTCAATTGTGTGTGGTTCCCCAGGCTTTGGACATCGCTTTGGTCCATTGATAAAAAGTAGAGGTGTCCGTCCTGACTGAGGTTTTCCATGGTTCCCTCAGTCTCCCGTACATCAGCGAATGCTGGCACGCGTAACAGGCCGTGGCCATCATCTGTTCCCTACCTTATCCCTACCCATTACCCCGCCGCGAGCTGTAAGCTCTTAGGGGTGTATCCTTGTAAAACAAATAAAAAATAAATATAAATAAATGAATAAATAAATAAATAAATAAATAAATAAATATAAATAAATAAATAAACGAATATATAAATATATTACTTAATTAATTAATCAATTAATTAATAAATAAAAAATAACTTCAATAATATCTGCAAGGGGAGGAATTTCTAAAACAGATTGATATGCACAGCATCTGCAGTACGCGGGTAGTTGCCTGGGGGTATTTTGTTCGCATTCCAGTCTTGACCGGGGCACTCTTCCGTCTCTGTCACGTGGAGGTGGGAGTTGATGAGTTGTATTGTCAACAACGCAGGTGGCAGGTGGATTCGATGTACAACGTTAAAGAAGTGTTAATTAATAATAATAAAAATTATAAAAAACATAAGACATTACATTAATTATTATTGCTATATATATATATTACATATTATATTGTTATTATTACAAAAGCAAATTTTTTTAATGAATTTATCTTAATGTATGTATTAATTTAATTGTTCATTAAATTAAGTCGAAGTAATATTTCCCTTCATAATTTGCCAATCATTACAAGAAATTTTACCAGAAAGAATGCTTCTTAAGCCCGGATTATAAATATTTAATCAAACACGAAATGTTATTTAATATGTATATACAACTTATACAAGCATAATATTATATATATATATATATACTGTATATATATATATTATATGTAACAAACAAATTATTGTGTACTTCTATATAAACTATATTTAATATATCATTGTATAACTTGATTACTTTTTTCTTCTTGCTGCGTGAATCCATCTTTTAAATTTTCCGTATTTATATTAGTAAAATATTGACAATCCAATAACACAGCAATTGCGTCTCGATTTCCTGGATGACATGTCCTAAATTAGCAGTGTTCAAAATATTTAATTTTTTATGATAATATTCGCAGGTTTACAGTACGCACGTACTTTAGAGACGGCTTTGCAGTGCATTGAGTACATACTTGCAAGGTAGTGAGTCGTCTCTAGGTCACCCGTCAGTTTTTCCCTCCGCTCAAAAGATGGCACTTTGAGCCGTGGCAAACTTAACACTCGCTCTCAATATATCATACCATATGTAAGAACTAAAAGTGCTGTAAATCAACATTCATGTTAAATTCATGTACAGTATAACAGATCTTAGTTTACGTGAGATTTGACTACGCGCGACGGCCATCTTGGACGTCTATAACATGGTTAAGATAGGGGGCGCCAGCCTGTCTAGACTATGTTGGCGCCAAGTCAGGCGTAAACTTAGATTTGTTTAACTGTAGGCATTTAATTAATTGATTTAATATATTGTCTCTCAAAGACAAAGCTCGGCAGGGTATGCAGGTTATGTTATATGCACGGTGCCATGTGTGGTATGTACTGTAAATATAAAATATATCACTTATTAACGCTTTGATATCAATAGGTGACTTGTCCTTACACTGATCCTCGCCGACTGTGAGTGGCGCTGCAACTTTTTGCAACTTGCAGTTCAAAGTCGACCAATCACTTGACAGCATGACGTCATGCCGTTCTAATCCATCAATGGCTGCTCTGTGGTCAACCAATCGCAGAATCGCTTGGCAGCATGGCTTCACACACGAGCCGCGGTGCCCGAGGTAGTTGTCTTTATCTCGCTAGTATTTGGAATTGGGCAGTGCTAGGGTGAAAACAATTGCACTGAAGCAAACTAGAATAGTTATACCACGTTTTGGCAGTGAAAAATGTTAACTTTTTATTTTCTTTCGTACCTAACTCGCGGTTCACAAAATTTTTCCCCCATCTGCGCAATGTATTATTTTGTTTCTACAAGCTTTGACCGTACACGAAGTTGCAGCGCCACTCGCACAGATGGCGAGGATCAGTGTAAGGACAAGTCACCTATTAACTTTGAAACCATTTAAAATCAAACATTTTTAGTTTGCAGTGTACAGTAAATAGCATGACATTTGTCCACAGATCTTAAAGAAGCATGTAAAAAATATTAATGCAAAAATGCTGTGTTTGCTTTTTTATTAGTTGGTATATATTATAGTAACTGTAATCCTATATTATGAGATTTATGAGTTTTATATTTTCAGAATTCAAGATAAAATGGGGAAGGAGTTCAGCAAAGTTGGAGTTGTCAATAAAGTGGAGGAAGCTGAAGAAGAGGAAAGTCGCAGGGATGCTGCGAAGAAGAGAGAGCTGCGTCGTCAAAAGTACCTCATGGAAAGTTATTCCTACGAGTGTGTCAATGAAGACATGTTTAGTTCTTTGGAATACGCCCTCCTTGCCTACACCCCTTTAGTATGGAGTACCCCAATCAGAGAACTCTCCAAATCAGACTATAATCTAGTTGAAATTTATTCACAAGAAGTATTTGATTTATTTCAAGTAGCTACTTTAAAAATGCTTAAAATTCAAACTATAGAAAGAGTTGAAAATCCATGGTTATGGCTTCTTTATCAAAGTAAAAAAGAAGATTTAAAAAGATTATATGGTTCTGTAAAAGAAATGCAATTATTTCATGGTACTAAAACTGAAAATTTAGATTCAATTTGTAGAAATAATTTTGATTGGCGTAAGTTTGGTTCCAATCGTGGTAATAAATTTGGACAAGGAGTATCTTTTGCTGGTTTGGCTTCTTACGCTAGTAACTTCACTGATAAACTGTTCAATCATGAGAACAAAATGGTGCTAGCTAGAGTTCTGGTGGCTGCGTCATGCCCTGGGGAAGAGCACATGACCCTACCGTCACCGTCCTGTAACGCCAGCAAGAAGCCAGATGGGGGAGTATATGTCTTGTACGATGACAATTCCTTCTATCCAGAGTATATCATCACCTACGTTGGTGTTCTACCTGAAGGCAAAAAGGGGTCGGTCCAAAATTCTCCTCAGGCATCAAAAAAGGGGCGGGTCCAAAAATCTCGCATACAAAAAAAGAGTCGTCGTAAATTAAAGTAGACTGAGCGATTGTATTTTATTTCTTTTTATTTTAAGATTTTAATTTCTAAATATACCTCTATTGAGAAATGAAAACCAAAAAATTTCATCTCAAATAGCTTCACCACAAAAAAAAAACAAAGTTGGTGTTTCTGAGGCCATACAGCCTTAGGGTACAGAAAATACTTTTTTACTTAAACTTCGTGTGAATTATGGTACCAATTAAAAAATACTTACCTAATCTCTGATGAATTCTTTAATGAATTTTCAAATAAAACATTTTTCTTTTTTTTTTTTTGTGAAGCTGTTTTATTTTGAAATATTTGTGGGTTAATTCCCATTTAAGGATTTTCAAGACTTTTTTCTGGAAAAACAGCTCCATTTAAAAAAATATATATATTTTTCAAATCCATTAGAGAATTTATCATAGATTACATATAGGTATTTTTTAATTGGTACCATGGTTCACTGAAGTTTAAGTAAAAATCTTTTTTCTGTACCATAAGAATACATATTAAATGCCTCCGAAAAACCAACTTTGAAATTTTTTGAGAATGAATTTTTTGGTTTTCATTTCAAGACTGTTTCTAGAAAATAAAATCTTTAAAAAAAAATACAATCACTCACTCTACTTTAAGTGAAATTATATTTTCACTTGAAGAATTTCATTGATATATAATATATATACCTACATATGACAATTTAAGTTTAGGTATTTAAATAAACTTTTTTTAATCCTAATACAAAACACTTCTTCTTGACCCAAAAAACTTAACTCACCAATAGATGGCAATAACTTTGAGGTATTATTCATCAATGCTAAAAGGCCATATCTTGGTAAAGAAAGTTGTCAGAAGCAGTCGCTGTACTGAAAAATATCTTAATTACTTTTTGACATAAATTTTAGTTATAAAACTTTGTTCATTTTTAAAACTTTCATAAACTAATTTATAGGCTTTTCGTATGCAAATTGTTTAAAGTAATTTTCATATACATTACACAATAAAATCAAGATAACAACACCAATGTAGTGAACATGACTTTAAGATGGTTTTATTTAGATTAATATTGACTTTTTCAGTAATAACTTTTTTAAATTTTGTAGGGAGATTTGAGGGAATTGTCAGCTAGTTCCTAAATTGATACAAGTAAGCATAAATAAGAACCTCTTGTTACTCCCCTCCCCTCACCCCCCCCCCTCTCTCTTTAAAAATTAAAAAAAATATATGTCCATGCTACTTACAGTTACTTTCTTCACTCCGTCTATAACAGTTATATTAATTCCAGAAGGATAATTAGTAATAAGAAAAAAAGTGTACAGTTACTGAAAGTAGGTGGTAGATTTGGATGATTTTCCCCTGCCTTCTTCCACTTCAATTTTTTGTGGAGCCCTATAGTTTGATATTTATATGTTACTTTTGTTATTAAACCATCTATATCAATTTTTATATGTGTAGAGGCAATGATTTTTGTATAATTAAATTGTTTCTTTGTTAAACTACTATCAAAACATAAATAAAAACCATGTTAAATTACTTTAATGTCATGTACAATGTTAATTTGCTTGTAAAATCTTTGGATTTGTCTATAAATTCACAGTATAATTATGATTCTCCATAATTTTAAAGATGCTAAAATTCAAATTCTGTTAATTAATGGATAACCTGCATGTGAATTTTTTATTGCAAAAATGTATACAAATTATGTTACTATGAAATTTAAAAAAAAAAAAAAAAAAAATGAGATCCAGATTAACTGTTTTAAAAATTGTTGAAAGTTCTGTTGGTGCCCCCCTGGTTCCTTAAAGTAAAGTGCGCGCTAGAAAAAAAAGTTGAGTTAGTATTTTCTAAAAATAGTTCAAGTAGTCCTCCATATCAAACCAAAATTAAAAAAAATTCTATCTCAAATAGGTTTGCCAGAAAAAAATTCCAAAATCAGAGTGAACGCGTCGTTTAACATGGGGCCTTACCTGACAAAGACCCTCGAATATCTCGAAAAAATACACCGTTAGGTGGTATGAAAAAAATATAGTGATGTTCTATGACCCAAGCTTTAACCAAAAACCGATTAAAAAAAATTTCGCTCGAATCCATTTTTCATAAAAAAAATAATAAAAAATCTTATGGGAATTAACATGGTAGATTTTCTTGATTTTTTTACGGAAAAATGGATTCGAGAGAATTTTTTTTTAATCGGTTTTTGGTTAAAGCTTGGGTCATAGAACATCACTATATTTTTTTCATACCACCTAACGGTGTATTTTTTCGAGATATTCGAGGGTTTTTGTCAGGTAAGGCCCCATGTTAAGCGACGCGTTCACTCTGACTTTGGAATTTTTTTCTGGCAAACCTATTTGAGATAGAATTTTTTGAATTTTGGTTTGATATGGAGGACGACTTGAACTATTTTTAGAAAATACTAACTCAACTTTTTTTTCTAGCGCGCACTTTACTTTAATAAAAACCTATCGATGCCTCCAGGGGTGGCATGACCAAAGTTTCAATAATTTTTTAAAATTATTTCCTAGACTTAAAAAAAAAATGAAAAAGATCAGAGAGTACCATAATTTCATAATTTGGCACCCTCTATTAATATCTGCAATAAAAAAATCATGCAAGTTGTCCAATGGAGAAAAATAACGTGTCTATGATGATCTTGACAATTTTTGTTTTGGGTACTCCTTGAGTTGTTTACTAAATGAAAAATCATAATAACATTACATTGTGTTTTGTAACATTATTATAATTAAATTTTGCAAAATTAAATTCATTACTTATATTGCTCAATATATAGATCTAGGATATACACATAATCAATCAACTGTAATTTATGTATTCATGCTATTCTTATATTTATATCACTTTATTACAATAATGTAATAAACTCATATATACTGTAGTTAAAATATTTGAAGTTTTTTTAATTTAATTTAACACCTTGAATTTAAAAATAAAAAAATAACACTGGATTATTTAAATGTAAAAATAAAAAAACAAACTCTTATATACAGTTATAAATATTATTAATTTATTTCTTCCATTTAGGATCGTGAATAAATTACAATTAATCACAATTGAATTGAGACAATGAAATGATAGCTAGCAGCTATGCTGTATAGAACATAAAATTAAACATAAATATCCCTATACAGGGCTTGCTATAAAACACCGCAATGGAGTATCAACATCAATTTTTTTTTATTGCAGAAATGGATAGAGAGTGCAAAGTTATGCTACCCTGATTTTTTTCAGATTTTTTTAGAGCGAGTCTGATATGGGAACTATTTTTAAAAAATTATTGAAAGTTCTTTTTGTGACGTCACGAGACGCCGCTACTTAAGAAAATATAGGACTTGCCGCCGCGTGATGTCACAAAAAGGACTTTCAACAATTTTTTAAAAATACTTCCCGGGCTCTAAAATATCTGAAAAAAATCAGGGTAGCATAACTTTTCACCCTCCATCCATTTCTGCAATAAAAAAAAAAGGAGGTCGATACTCCATTAGCCTATATACTTTACAGGGAATGAGTGCAAACAGGCCACCATATGCGGAATAATACACAATTCTATAATATATATTATGTGCTACCATGAACTTAAAAAATACATATTTAAATTGAAAATATACTGGCTTTAGTATATAATATTTTACTTTTCGTAAATTATTATGAAACTAATATTTAAATAATAATATAAAAATAAATATATAAATATACATAATAATATAAGCTATTTTAAATATTATAAGGGGCATTCACAAAATCTTAAGGCCACATTTAAGTCTCGATAATTTAAAGCTTGATTTTAGACGTGTTTTTTAGACCCAAAATTTCTGGTCTTAAATTATTGAGCCTTAATTTTGGCCTTAAGGATTTGTGAATGCCCCTTATATATATATTATATTCATTGACTTTATTATTTCTTTTCCATATTATTTATATACCATTATATGGTCGAAGTTAATTATAATACAAAAAAAGCATATATTGACACTTGTCTTGATAAGATTTTAGAGTAAAAAAAAAAAGACTACATATATGACGATATTCAATATTTTATTTTTATTCCGATATAACATATAATAATGTGATGTGTATTATAATATTAGACATATTAATTATAAAAATATGTAAACAATATAAAACCATTTAGCATAAAATTTTGATAGTTCAACAAATAATTATAAACAATAATGGAATAATGATTATATATATTTAATTACTCTTGCCACGTATACACAGCGAGCTATAATATAGGTTGTAAAGCGGAATCTAAAAAAGTAATTGGTGAATGTACACGTAACTGCTGGGTATCGATCTATATTATAGTGTATATCATTCCAATGAATAATATAATATTATAGCATAAAAGCCTATAGCTGTTAACCACATGCATCTCTGCTGTTATATTTATATTGTACACAATATTTTAAACTATAATATAAGAGTTTCTGATATATTTTATTACAAAATTAAATTGAGAAAGTGTTGTGTCATTTAGATATATATATATTTATTATTTTATGAATAAAGAGAACCAAAAATTTCTCAATAAAACCCAGCAAAAAGTTATTATTGCTACATTGAAATTATTGTGCTACATTTTTAATTAAACTACGTAATAATAAGCAATAAATAAAATTAATCGATTAATTAATTATATGAATACTCTTTCAATTTTAATTGACTTGATATTATCAGTTTTGCCAACTTCCTTGGCTGTCACTTGCAATATTCCATTGAGGTCTAATTCAAAAGTGACGTCCACACTCACTTTTCCTGCTGAAGCCTCTTTCAATCCGGATAATTTGAATGCACCCAGCAAAGTGTTTTTCTTCTTATCCTCAGTGTTCTCCCCCTGATACACCTCCACATCCACTGTCGTTTGCTTGTCCAAAACAGTACAAAATCTTGAAGTTTTTGAGCAAGATATGATAGTATTTTTTGGAATTATAATTTCCATTTTGTTTAAAACAATATCAGTACCAAGTGAAAATGGAGTAATATCTGATATTTTTAATCCACCTTTATGTTTATTTGTTAGTATTGCTGCTTGAATTGCTGCTCCATATGCAATTGCTTCATCTGCATTTATACTTGAATTTAAGATTTTTTCTTGAAAGAAATTTGATAAAATTTCACGTACTTTTGGTATTTTTGAAGAACCTCCAGCCAACACAATTTCATCTATATCTTTTTTCTCTAATTCAGCTTCCTCTAAACATTTAGCTACTGGTGATAATATACGTTGAAACAAAGCTTTATTTACTATATCAAATTCAGTACGATAAATTTTATATTCAAAAAGTATATTTTTATCACTAAATTTATCAATTTGAAGATAGTATTCAGTTTTATCTGAAAGAATTCTCTTCAATTTTTCACACTGATGACGGAGACGACGGTAGTCCCAGTTTGCTAAATTTATTTCATGTTTTTGTTGGAATTTTTCCTCTATGTGTTTCGTGATCAAGTTGTCGATGTCTTCACCTCCCAGTTCATTGTCGCCACTTGAGGCCTTCACTTCAAACTTTTCACCTTCAACCACGAGGATTGAAACGTCGCAAGTTCCACCACCGAAGTCAAACACCAAGATTTTCCGGGAGGAGGAGCACTGTGAAAAAATGAATATATTTTAAATCATACATAACATAATACATAAATATTATATTAATTTACAAAATAATTACATAGTTGACGAACAAAAAACGAAAATTCTATAAATATAATAATAAAAGCAAACTCTTTTAAATATTAATGGACAGAATATAGAGAATTGTACTACAGAAATGGATAGAGAATTGTACTGCAGAAATGGATAGAGGGTGCAAAAAGTTCTGTTTTATGTAACTCTGATTTTTTTTTTTTTTTCAGGTTTTTTAGAGGCCAGGAAGTATTGCTAAAAACTGTCGAGGTCGGGTTTGATCCCACGCCCCTTTCAGGTAATATCCTTTTATTAAAGAAGTGATCGACGCCTGCTCTTGACGCTTCATCTCTCTGTAATTTCTATATAATTTTTTAAAAATAATTCCCCGGCTCTGAAAAATCAGATTATTATATTTCCCCACCCAGGCCTCTATTAATTTTTTAAATAAAAAATTTTGAGGTTGATACTCCATTGACCCACCCTTCTTCTTCAAGCGTCTTATGTAACCACCCACTCCCTCTTCTCATAAACTCAATACCTTGAATTTTTGTGGCTTCGACATTGATTGATATAATAATATTGATTATATTATAAACTGTAATTTTGTGAATTAATGTGATTTTTTGGGGAAATTGAATCTGGACGGTATTGACTGCATTCTTTTACGATCCAGTTATAAAAATGCTTTTTATAAATATTACATACTACTTTTTGTATTATATTAAAAAAAAAAAAAATCTCACTTCTCAGCCCCAAATAACATCATGAAATGCAACCCGCGCTGTTTGAGTGCTGAGCAAGTTGCCTAACCTACAGGCGATTTAAAAACGGGATATTATTTCTTTTTGGTCGTTAGATTTTAATTACAAGAGAAAAATCAGTTTCATATTATTAATTAAAATTATGTATTTGAAAATATACATAGTATATTTTTTAAACATACTCTCGTTAATATACAGTATACTATGAAGTAAAGTAGCATACTAAATATACTCGTATAGCTCAAATTTAGAATAGAATAGAATAATTTCTTTATTATAGGCGATGTTTGGCTCAAACTGAGCCATTCAAATTTCAAATTTCTGTTTTGAAATTTAATTGAAAGGACAAAGGTAAGAACATTTGTTCACCTTGTTCTGCAGACCGTACGCGATGGCTGCAGCTGTGGGCTCGTTGAACATCCTGAGGACGTTGAGTCCCGCCAGGGCACACGCCTCTTTGGTGGCACGGCGCTGAGGCTCGTTGAAGTAAGCGGGAATGGTGACCACGGCGTCGTGTACTTTCGAGCCAAGACAGGCCTCCGCCAAACGCTTCACTTCGCCCAACAGAAGGGCACTCACCTCCTCGGGTCGCCAGCTGGAACAGAAAAAGAGGTTTCGGTGGCGTCCCAAATCACTTTCTCGTCCCCTGTAGGGGCCCTAAATGAACTTTCCCCTCCCCTCCAATATGGCCGCTATATAAGTAGGGCGCATATGATGCGCCCTAAATTTCGCCGTCATTGTAGGGAAGGGTAGGGTAGGGTAGTAGGCGAGAATGGACATTTGGGACGCCACCAACGAGTATGGCGCAGTGCATTGACTATAGTTCTCGTTAGATCACCGAAGTCAAGCTACGTCGAGCGGAGTTGGTACTTGGATGGGTGACCGTTTCAAATAAAAATTACGTTGCTCCCTCGATGGGGTAAATTCGTCTTGCTTTCCATTCAGTGCAGTGATGCACTTGTGTGTGGTTCCAGGCTTTAGACATCACTATGGTCCATCGATAAAAAAAAAATTAGAGGTGTCCGTCCTAATTAAGGTTTTCCACGGTTCCTTCAGTCTCACCTCAGCGAATGCAGGGATGTGTCCACCATCCTTTCCCTCCCTTAAATCTACCCATTGCCTTGCCTCGAGCTCTAAGTTCATTTATAAAGGGTGAATCATTGTAAAAAAAAAAAAAAAAAAAAATGTTCCTTTATTCTTTTGACACCAGAAGGCGTGGATTCGATATTTATAGAGTACAAATTAACAAAAAAGAAACCAAACTAGAAAGCCTGATATAATATATGAAATATTAAAAATAGAGGACCTTGAGATTTATATTGTGATTTTGTTTTCCTCAGATTTTTTAAGGCCCTATTATTACCCTAAAAAACAAGGGAAAAGATGTTGTTAATTCATATATAGTCATAAAACGTCTTTCCCTATACTCGCGTGTTAAATATTTGCACGATTATGCCGTCATAGCATTTTGAGGGACGATATTAAGGGTGTTATATAGAAATTTTATGCAGGTTCTCTATTCCAAAGAGGTGTGAATTTTTAATGAACTGATAAACCCACCGCTTCTTTTCTCCGTTTGTAAGCACGATGACAGGTTCTCCATTTTCATCCTCCACGTTAAAATCCCATTGCTTGATGACGCTCTGCACCACGGGGTCAGAGAACTTTCGTCCGATGATTCGCTTCACCTCTGTAATACAAATTTATAAGTTGGAAATAAAAAAATCCAAAATAAACTACTTTTATATGTAATTGCAATAAAATATCATATATTATGTTTAAAGCCTGTATAACACGTGACCATATACAATTTTGCATACAATTTTTCCTTACAAGAAAATTTCATCTCCATACAAACAAATGGAGTTCAAGTTTTCTTGAAAGGAAAAATTGTATGCAATAGTTATAGAAAAATTGTGTCATGTAATACCGCCTTAAAGTTGGTATTATACGATACAACTTTTCCTTGCAAAAAAATTACGTACAATTTTTTGTTAGGACAAATTGTATGCAAAATTTTATCATTATAATTTAGTTTCAAGATTTTGATTGCATTGAAATACTGTTTCATATATTATTATATAATTTTAACATACAATTTAAGAAATTGTATTTAGAATTATCAAATTCTAAATACAAATTTAGAATTTGTATCAAATTTGTATCAAATGCATGATGTAACTATTCTATTCACGTCTTTTCTGTATTATTACCTGAGACACAATTTTTCGAGTCTTTGTATCCAAGATAGATGGCATTCTCTCCAAACTTCTGACTTTTGTCATCGAAGTAGACGGCACTTGGCATTGTTCTGAGACCCACATTTTCTATTATCTCCACTTGGTCATCTCTGTACACTGCCGCACAAATGTAGGTGGTTCCCAGGTCGATGCCAATGGCTAAGCTTTCACCTGGAAATATCAAGCACTTGTCATTTTAAATTTCAACTACATGACCTTTAAATTTTAAAAGAAATTAGTACTTACAATAAATTAGAATTAAAATAACGTTAAAATAAAATTATTGCAAGTTATAATATATATTTAAAATTAGAATGCATAAATTTAATAGAAATCATTTCATGCATTTTCTAGAGACAAATTAATTTAGGTCATAGAAACTCAATCTAGCTATTTTTTTTTAACTGTGTTATTACTTTAATTGCTGACTTACATAATGAATATAGATTAATTTTATATTGAAAAACATGCATGCAGCCAAAATATTTTAATAATTATTAACTCACTTTTATTTTCTTCCTGTCTGATCTTACGAAGATATTTTGAGCGTTCTTCTTCAAATACTTCGAACTGCGCTTGAATATCCTGTAGCAATTGTAAGGACAGTATTAGTTAAAAATAAAACTAAATTTAATATAAACATTTAAATTTAATTTTGATTTTGCTGTATTTTAGTATTCATTTTTTCATTAATTAAATAAATTATTACCAAAATAGCATACATTTGAACATAGCGTAAAACTTATTCTAAACTTACATTTTTCAATTTGACGAGATATTCATCTCTAAATTCTCCTGTGAATTTTTCTGTACTTTTTTGAAAATTTTCAGTACATTGGTCATGCCATATTTCGTGAAGTTTGACAAGTTTTAAGCCATCAACAGAATGAATCGAGGACTTCATTTCGTGCTGATATTTCAACAAAGACTCTCTGTAAGCTGACTTTACTGTGTTTGATAACAACGTTCGGTAATGTTCTCCGTAAACATTATTTAATTCTTCATATTTTTTCCATAAAATTTCAGTTTCCTGTTAAATTAAATAAGAAATTACATTATTAATAAAACAATCTATTATAAAATATGAGAGATGATGAGACACTTTTTTTTTCAATTAAGGGTAAGGTAACGCCACCAATGTTAAAAAAAATCCCTCTCACAAAAATTCTGAAAAAAATTTAAAATGTTCTCCTCTACACCCCCTATCAGTACCTAAAATATCAGGTATAAAAATACGATCTAGTTTTTGAGTTATAAATTTTTAAAGTTGACTACTTTAACATGGAGAAATGACACTCCCATGTTAAATTGGTCAACTTTAAAAATTCACAACTCAAAAAATAGATCGTATTTGTATACCTGATATTTTAGCTACTGATAGGGGGTGTAGAGGAGAACATTTTAAATTTTTTTCAGAATTTTTGTGAGAGGGATTTTTTTTAACATTGGTGGCGTTACCTTACCCTTAAAGACTCGATTTGAAATATAAAAACATATACGATGCATTTTCAGTAAGTATTTAAGCTGGCATATTATTTTAAGCTCAAATATATAATTATAATATTTTGCTCATTTTTAAAAACTTGAAATTTTTCTAAAAAAAAAAATATTGAAAATTATTGATGAATACATTTTTATTTATAGCATTATGGTACATGTTTATTAATATTATTTAATAATAGGTGGTGTGGGGGGGGGGAGGTGTGGCGCAGTGCGCTTGACCGGGTCTCGTCAGATCACCGAAGTCAAGCAACGCCGCGCGTGGTTAGTAGTTGGATGGGTGACCATTTTCAACAAAAACCACGTTTCCCACCCAGGGGTAAAACATTGCGCTTTTCCACTATGTGGTTCCCCTGGCTTTGGACCATTGCACTTCCGGTTCATTGACAAAAGCTGTAGCGTCCATCCTGGCTGAGGTTTCCACGTTTCCCTCAGCTGCAGGCAAATGCCGGGATGGATTTGCAAGGCCGTGGCCGCCCCCGTTCCAGAAGAGCCCGCGAAACGCTCAAGTTAGGGTTTCGGAAGGTTCGGGGTTTCAAGTAGTATGTAATTAGTAAATAGAAGTACCCAATAGGGTTTAATTAAAAATTAAAAAAATATATATTATATATTATTTAATACGCATAAATTACAGCCACGGGAGCTCCAAACGGTGAAAATGGAGTACTGATTTTCTGATTTTTATTTTGATCACAAGTAATTTATTTGTTTACTACATACCATGCACTGGTCCAGTCACTATATTGGGTGACTGGACACTTTTGTGAATGGGATATCCTTTTTCACGTCACCCATGCATTGGGCTTTGTGTACTGTTTTTTTTTCCTGTACCAATTCTCAATAAACAACTATTATTATTATTATTATTATTATTATTATTATTATTATTATTATGAGCTAAAAGCATAAATTAATATATTATTCCATGTTGCTAACAGTGCATATCTTTGTTAAAAAATATTTACTATATCTTTAAACCTCGGTTATAACCATTACTACATCCAGTTTTAGCTTCATCGTTTCTCTTCCTATATGAATTTTTATATAATTTTTTATTTAAATGTCGTGTTTTACCTTTTGGAACTCGAGGTTTATTTGATCCTCATGTTCGGAAGTCACTCCTTTAATTTGTCTATACTTCTCCATCATCGACTCGTGTGCAATGTTCTTTATTTCTTCGTGCAAATCTTGAAGTTTTGGGTACCACACTTTTTCAGCATTTGGAATGAACTTTTGCATTTCTTTTCTGTACCCACTAACTGCAAATTTAACCGCCTCCTTCAGTTGATTTGTTCGAGATCTCTCAAGTTTACTCATGTATTTTATAAATTTATTTTTACAATTTTGAATATCCTGAAATAAAAAAAAAGTATTGATTAATATGCATGCAATATATCTATATACTAGTACTACTAGAAATTAAGTTTAGAATATGAATATATACTGTATATATATATAGTTATATTATATATATTCATATTCTAAACTTAATTTCTTAATTTATTATTAATCTCTTAATATAATTACGCTCTTTGCCAGGCGCAGATCCAGAATCAAATTTAGGGAGGGGGGTTGAAGGGGGGGGGGGCGTCTCCACAAGACCAAAGTGTAATAATTATCACATGGTATACTAATAATGTGTAGCTTTTATATAACAAAAATGTGCAATGACGTGGCTGCAAGAGACTGTAAAGATTACAAAACAAAACAAACAAAAAAAAAAAAAAAGATAATTACCAATTGTAATTTTTCGTAGTATTTATGATATGTTTCACTATCTTTTAATTTATCATTTTTTTCTTCAAACATGTTCAGAGCTGTCAAAAAATATTTGTTGTGGACATTATCTATGCCAGAGTTAGATTTCAAGCTTTTACATTTCTTGTCCATTGAGTTTTGGTAGAAGTTACGACACTCTGTAACTGCATCGACCAATATTTTGTTTTCAGCGATTATTCGTAGATTCTCATTATTTTTCTTCAAATCGTTGAATTCTGTAGTAATTGCCTGTAAAAATTCATGTCATATTATTGGCGGAGTGCAATATTAATGTAATTTTGTCATCAACAACAAATTAAACAAAGAAGTTAATTATACAAAATATTTAAACAAGGTTGAAAAAATATATTTACAGGTTAATGGAGAAAAGATTTTTAAATAAATTTTGACGGGAACTTTATGGGCGTGATTCACTAAGGAAGTTATCCAGCTTTTTCACTAACTACGTTTAACGTCAGCCTAAACCATGGTAAGTGAGAAACTTGATGGATAACTCTTTTATGAATCGCTAACTATAGTAACAATTTTTAAACCATTATTTTAATACTTTTGTCCAAAAACCTAATGTAATTTCAGATTGCAACATCATAATTTATTATACAATTTAAAAAGTACCTCATCAGTTTCGCCCGTCCACTTGTTACATTCTACAGAATTTGGATCGAATTCTTCGTAAAGTTTGTGGACTCGTTTCATTGCCGCGTTGTGTCTTTCTTCCAAGTCCGTCACGTGTTCATTATCGGTAAACAGAGCGGCCATTTCTTTGTTGTACTGTCCCACAGCCGAGTAATGGACTCGCTGGAGCTGGACTTCTCGCTCCTTCTTGCTCGCTACTTCGTTCAACTCCTTCAGAGTATTGTAAATGTCTTGTATTTCCTGGAAAAAAAAAAGTGACGTATATTACAAGGTATTCTTATATTTAATTTAATCGTAAATAAAATATAATGTGAGAAACAAAAATTATTTCCCGAATACACTTTTTGCCTCTGAAAATTTTCCTTCTGCAGCTTTCTTAATCAGCATGCCATGTGTTATACTTACAAGGCATGGTGATTAACAAAGCTACAGAAAGGACAGAAAGCTACAAACAATACAGAAAAGAAATTTTCAAAGGTGAGGAGTGTACAAACATGATATATTGTAAGCAAATAATTAAGATATATTAATATTTATAATAATTATAGTCTGTCATATAATGTAAAATCGTAAGAAAAAATAAGTACTAATTTAATTACTAAATACTAACTGTAAGTATAATTATACATATAATACAATTAAGAAGCCTCTTTGAAATTCATTTTGTTCATTATACATATTATAAGCATGGAAAAACTTTCCCAATATTTAAAAAAAAAAAAAAAAATACTCCTAACAATTTTTGTTTTCCTTAGTCGGGTCGCATAGCCTCGTAAAAGTAGCAATGGACAACATATACATGAAAAAAAAATATTCCAGAAATGAAT
The DNA here is from genome assembly GCA_949825025.1 of Siphlonurus alternatus. Classification (NCBI taxonomy): domain Eukaryota; kingdom Metazoa; phylum Arthropoda; class Insecta; order Ephemeroptera; family Siphlonuridae; genus Siphlonurus; species Siphlonurus alternatus. The sequence goes on along the minus strand of OX463785.1, from coordinate 15,086,519 downwards.
AGATGGTACCAAATTATGCTACTCTGAATTTTTTCAGATTTTTTTGAGACCCGGAACCCGGAACTATTTTTAAATAATTATTGAAAGTCCTGTGATTTTAGTTGGCACCCCTGCAGCCTTAATAAAAAGGATAGAGACTGGACGCCTATTGACGCCTCCAGGGGGCGTGGCCGCACTTTCAATAATTATTTAAAAATAGTTCTTGGTCTCAAAAAAATCTGAAAGAATTCAGAGTAGCATAATTTGGTACCCTCTATTCATTTCTGCAATAAAAAATTTTCATGTATGTTGTCCATTGTATAGTTCTCATTTAGAACCGGTTTTAAATTCCTTATCATACAAAAAAAGGCATGCGATACGAAGCTGATCGATGATGTGTACGCGGCTACACCTGATCGTATAAGTTCTTAATTTTTAAATAATATAAGCTTCGAAATCATGCGATCTTAATGTGTGAGGCAGCAATTAGTCCACGCTTTTCTACGATTTTCATACTAAAATATATATCATTTAAGTTCAGCCTGTCCTGAGCTTAAATAATTTATAATTCATAATCATTTTATTGCTCTTTGATTGTACAACAATTAATATAATATAAGCACGTCATAAACAATATATATATATATAAAGCAATATTAAAAAATAATAAAATTAGAAATATTAACCTTTTAAGGTAACATTTATGCTCAAATATTATAAAAAAAAATAATCTTACACATATTAAAATGATATACAAATCTCAAGCAAAAAAGACTATTAGCATAAACACAACAAACCTATATAGTTATATAACATATAAATACAATCACATAGTATAAACTTTAATGTGATTCGGTGAATTTATTATTTAGATAATCCATTGTATTATAATAACATTTTTTCACTAGAAATTTTTTTAACATTGCCGGTAAATTGCCTTGATCTACTTTAGATCTCAGAAACATTGGTAAGTGATTAAAAAAAAGAAGCACATTTTGTGCTTGGATCAATATCAGCAAAGGAATGTTTATGTTTATCAATGCAAATTACATTTTTGTTCCTCAAATTATAATTATGATTAATACTATTCTTTACAAATAGATCAGGGTGTTTACGAATAAATTTTATGCATTCATTAGATATTGTATTGTATATTGTCTTTAACTGTATTACATTTTTTTTATGTAATTGTGTTATTGTGTATTTATTTGACTTGTTCTAAACATACATGTATGTCACAGAACTATGTTCAGATAAAAAATCTGAAATCTAGATGTAAGAGTAACAAATTTATGCTTCAAATTTTGCTTCAAAAAAGAAGAGTAACTTTATATTTACTCACGAAATGCTTATAGTATATTATGGAAGAAGAGTAGTTGATTCGTTGTACGATTTAACTCACCGATTTTGCTTTCTCCAGGAACAGTTCACACTGCTGAGGTTCAACCAATCCCTCGTGGATGGAAAACTCTTTGAGGGCCGCGTCTTTCGCCGCCAAGTGTGAAGCTTCAAACTCGGCGCTGGACCTACACGGAATGAATTAAAGTGCTTATGTGTAGGATAGGACTTTCCAACTGAATGAGATATTAGAATGTGAAATTTTTAGTGGCTTAATCGAAAAAAGAGGTAAAAAATATGGTACTGTGAATTTTTTCAGATTTTTCTGAGACCGGAAACTATTTTTAAAAAAATTATTGAAAGTCTATTTTATGACGTCACGGGCGGCACTGCCCTATCCTTTTTTTAAAGTAGTGCCGCCCGTGACGTCATCAAAATAGACTTTCAATATTTTTTTAAAAATAGTTCCCGGTCTCAAAAATATCTGAAAAAATTCACAGTACCATATTTTTTACCCCTTCTTTCGATTAAGCCACTAAAATTTTCACATTCTAATATCTCATTATAGTATAATCAGCAAGACCGATACAAGTTAAATGGATAGACAATGATAGAGTATTGTCCTCAATTTTTTTTCATTGCAGAAATGGATAGAGGGTGCAAAGTTATGCTACCCTGATTTTTTTCAGATTTTTCAGAGCCCGGGAACCATTTTTAAAAAATTATTGAAAGTCCTTTTCGTGACGTCACGAGACGCCGCTCCTTAAGAAAAAGATAGGACTTGCCGCCGCGTGACGTCACAAAAAGGACTTTCAATAATTTTTTAAAAATAGTTCCAGGTCTAAAAAAAATCTGAAAAAAATCAGGGTAGCATAACTTTGCACCCTCTATCCATTTCTGCAATAAAAAAAATGGAGGACAATACTCCATTTAGTAATGGTTTCTTGCCCACCCATTTGATAACGCTATGATTGACAATTATATGTGATTCCTCTGTCATCGATGTCACAAAAATGATCACGTGACTACGGATGCTCCTATAGGGTCCGATCTTACCGTGCCCCCATGTTGATCATCTGCTTGCGATACTTTTCCACGGCGTCGCTCAGACTGAACTGCATGTCCCTCTGCTGCAACGCCCTCAGCCGCTCGTTCTGACACGTGTACGTCACGTAACGTTCCTCAATGTTCTAGGGACAAAATTAAATTTAATTAAATAATTACTCATTACTTTCTATGTGTTTTGTTAGAACATAACTGTTTTTTTCTGTTTTTTTTTTTTTTTTTTTAATTGAAATATTAAGCCGGATTCACAATGCAGCGTCAAATTTTCAAGACGCGTGTCAGAAGCGCTAGAAGCTTGCAATTCCAAGCTTCTAAAAAAACACGCGAATTCACGCGTCAGTTTTTTGACCAATCAGAGGCTTTTGTCGCGGCGTCTAGAAAATTTGACGCTGCATTGTGAATCTGGCATTAGATTATCATGATTAAATTTAAAACGCTTTACAGATGCATGGTGTAGTTAAAATAAATAATACCAAAATATTTTGTTCAAGAATAAGACCCGGTAGAGGCGATGGGATAAATTTTGATGATATTTTACACACGCATATATATTTTATATTAAAATGTAACGCTTTAAATTCATAAAATATCTCATTATCCTCTCAAACACAGCATAATTAATATTGATATCATTCACTTATTTCACTTATTTACCTCAGTAAGTTTAGTGACGAAGGGTTGAGATATTTCTGGATCATAGTTCACCACTCGACCGCTCATTATTTCAGTGGCGCTGCTCTTGGCGGCCTCATGTAGGGACTTGAGGTCTTCAACTACGCGGTCACCGCTACACTGAGCCTCCATGACGGCACGGTAATTGAGGAGGGCCCGCTCCAGGGCGGATACCAAGTCCCTCTCACTGGTGGCTTGGGAAACTTGGCTCTCGTACAACCGCAGTTTCTTGTAGATTGGTTCAACCATTTCAAATGTGCTCTGAATTTTCTATAAAAGAAAAAGAAATATTTGTAATTGCATAAATTTAAGTAATAGTCATGCTCAAGTTAAAAATTGTCCAACTAAAGGCGGATTCAGATGGCGACAACGTACGGCAATGCGACGCGATTTTAACGTAAAAGCTGTGAAATCCTATGCGGCGGCGAATTCGCTGGTAATCGCGTTAATTGCGATGCTCTTTTTCTTTTAATCGCCCAATATGGCCGCCAATGGATGTAACTGCAAGTGCGCATTATTCGCGTCGCGTCGCATGGTAAAAATCGCCATGTGAATCCACCTTTAAAAGGTCAAATTCCTATATTTTGACGCACTAAAAATATATATTATATTATTTTATCCTCTGTATGAAAGTGGGGATTTTATTGATGATTTTGCTCTTCCTTATATAGAAAAAAACGAAGGTGGCGTCCCAAATGTCCATTCTCGCCTACTACCCTACCCTACCCTTCCCTACAATGGCGGCGAAATTTAGGGCGCATCATATGCGCCCTACTTATATAGCGGCCATGTTGGAGGGGAGGGGAAAGTTCATTTAGGGCCCCTACAGGGGACGAGAAAGTGATTTGGGACGCCACCGAACACTCGCACACAAAATACATATAATAATATACAGTATAATATATTATTTTACCACAGGGTTATATGCAATTTGTTTATCAGTACTAAATCCTAAATGCAGCAGGAGCATTGTCAATAATGATTATTTTTTACATTAAATTATGTCAACTAACTGTATCTTAATTTGTGCTGAAAAATTTGCCTAACCTCAAAACGCTATTATAATAATTTTGATTTTTATTATGTATGTTTGGGATTATTTCAGCTCTCTGTTCAGCCAATAATGTTCTTTGTTACAAACTGCCTATTAATGTCATCAATGATGGCATATGAGAACATAACAAACCCTTATTAAAACATGGCATTAATGTAACGTATAGAATAAAAATATTTGTTGGCTCGTGTTTATAAGAACATTATTGTATTAAATACATTGGGTGTGATATCAGTGATTTGTTATTCATGCATGAAATCCTCAATAATAGTAAATTTTCATCTAAAATTTAAAAAAAAAAAAATTGTCTGAATGCCCTTCCTCGTTACAATTCTGTCGTTAGACATTTTTTAGGGAAAGTAATTTTAAAAAAAAAATCGTCATACTGTGCTTTTCAAGCCACCGAGGAAGCGGGTTAAAGTTTTTGCTTTGCAGTAACATAAAATTATTATAACAAATTTGTGAGTAAAAATAATAGCTTACTTTTTCAAGTTCATTGACTGCAGCTTGTAATTTGTTTTCATTTCTTTTTTTGTTACTCAGTTTGTTCAGCAATGCCACCGACTCCTGGCTAGCCGCAACGTGGGCTTCTTGCAGGGTGCTGCCTGGCTCCGAACTCTCGCAAAATGCAGCGATTGTTGTGTGGTAGTTCGTGAAAGCAGTCTCAGCTGTGCTCCGAATTTCTTCTGCTTGCTTCGTACAAATTCTTTTGTAGTCCTCAGCAAAACGGTAGTATGTCTCTCTCAAATCCTGAAACAAAATATTAATTATTTTTCCATTTATACATATATAATTACAAATTTATAGACACTGTTTTTGCAGATAATAATAATTATTATTACTTAATTAATTACTAAATATTATAATTATTTTTACATACTACACATCGGAACAGTAAGCTGCAACTCCAATATTTTTTTTTGAAGAATATTAATTTTACTGTCAATATTTATTTTCATTATTAATTAATTACTTCTATCGTTATTTATCTTTATTCATGGCTTAAGCCCTATATCCAGAATTGTTTTGCAATCGGAGAGGAAAAACTCTCGACCAATCAGAAAATTCAAAAATTTCTTTTTACTTGGAAAATTTAAATAAAACGTAAATTTTGAATTTTCTGATTGGTCGAGAGTTTTTTCTATTGTAAAAAAAAATCTAGCTGATGGATGGTGCTTAAGTATCTATTAAGTAAGGTTGCGCAATATAAAAAGGTATTATTGATTAAATTTTCCAAAAGAGTCGTACATCTTGCACAATCTTTGTTATCTCACCTCCTGTAAGGTGACTTTGTACTGGGCGGAGATGGCCTTACTGCCGAACTTCTTGACGGAGTCGTACGACTGAAGCGCTCTTTGCTGCAGTACCTCGTGAAGAACGTGAATGTCGTCACATTCGAACATTCGCGCCCTGAACTCGCGGGCGTACCGCTCCGTGACGTCACGAACCACCTTTTTGTGGGATGTTTCAGACATCGACTGGAAAATGTAATTTCATTGTTAGGCTCACTGATCAAAATTATTTAAGCAGGTATTACACAATACAATTTTTCCTTACTAAAAAACTTGAATTCCATTTATTTGTATGGCGATTGGCGATTATATTTTCTTATAGTAAAAATTGCATGCAAAATTGTATCGTTTAATACCAGTTTAAGATTTTAATTGTTTTTGTGTTCTTAGATTTTTGAAACATGTAACATTATTTATTTAAATAACAGTTTATAGAAATTCCTTATGGCATTATTTATTTTATTTATATTAGTGCGTATAAATAAAGCAGATGTGATTTATTATACTCTTTATACTCATCTTTATTAAATATTTCGTCGAACCACGTCGCTGCAGTAAGTTAAATTCCAACACAAAAGTAAAAAGAAAAAAAAAAGTTCGATTGTACACTCGTCGCCTTGGAAAATTTTCCGCTTAAACTTTGATAATCACCACCCATTGATTCTAAATTTTTAAAGAAGTGCCTTAGTGGAAATATTGACCTATGTTTTGTGGGAGATAATAGATTGTCAATTAAACATCACACTCGCTAAATAAATAAATAAATAAATAAATAAATAAATAAATAAATAAATATGTCTTGTATTATTCTTACGATGTATATGGTGATTAATAACAAAGCTTCATAGGGAAATTTTCCGAGTCAACGACTGTATTTTATATAAATACCTCAAAAAATGTCTTCGCTTGTAAATCTGGCTTGCGAAGTTGTGTGACACAGAAGCTCATGTGGCTGACAAAATCTCCCGCCAAAATCACCTGCTGTCCCACCTGCTTAGCCACGAGATTTGGAGGCGCCAGGACCATGTTGATGAACAAGTCCAAGTATTGCACAAACTCTGGCTTCATATCTACAACATAAGATGGTATTCAACTAATGTTAAATATAATATAAAAATAATATATTAGTATTTTTTAGAGCTTTAGTATACTGCGGGGCATGTACACTTTTCCCCCATGAATGTAAACTTAAAATTAATTTTATTTTAATTCATCCTTATTCTAGTATAAAGATTTGACTTTTTTTTCATTTGTAATTAAAAATAATAAATATTAGTTAACTTATTCGTTAGTTGATAATAATAGAGTATTGTCCTCAATTTTTTTTTTATTGCATAAATGGATAGAGCGTGCAAAGTTATGCTACCCTGATTTTTTTCAGATTTTTTAGAGCCCGGGAAGTATTTTTAAAAATAATTGAAAGTCCTTTTGTGACGTCACGCGGCGGCAAGTCCTATCTTTTTCTTAAGGAGCGGCGTCTCGTGACGTCACAAAAATAACTTTCAATAATTTTTTAAAAATAGTTCCCGGGCCCTAAAAAATCCGAAAAAAATCAGGGTAGCATAACTTTGCACTTTGCACGCTCTATCCATTTCTGCAATAAAAAAAATTGAGGACAATACTCCATTAATGGTCAAAAATTCACAAAGGAAGAAACCCAGATTTCTCACTAACCATAATAATATAGCTCACATTAATAATATTTCAAGATAATCTGCATGAATATATAGGGACACCTGGTTAAATTTATGGATAACTACTTTGTGAATCACTCTCATTTACATGCATGTGCAGCTGCATTTTTAATTAACTTGTTTTTTAGTACGAATATAAAGACGGTATTAAGTACGCCATAATAAAATTTTATTTTATTGCATACGATTATTCATTACAAAAATATAACTCCAAACTCCACTCTTTTTTTGTTTCTGCAGAGATGAAATTTTTTTGTAATGAAAAATTGTATATGCAATAAATAGAAAATGCAGAGTGTAATGCCAATTTAAACATTTCACGATTTTTCAAGCACACACCTTCCAGCGACCCTTGATAATTGCGACTATTTGACACCACCTCCCCCGGGTTTGGCATCAGAAAACATAAGATGTCGTTGAAACACATCTCAATCATTTCAGCCTGTTGCTTTGTAGCGCTTCCTTCGGCCTTCTGTAAATTGTTGAGAATATTGTATTAATATTAGTTTGACATGAATATCATATTCTTATATATATCGACCCTCGTAACGAGCTAAATGCCTAATACCACAATCTCGTGCTGGCAATAATGAGCTATCTGCTATTTTAGGTGAGCCCAAGAATGCTTTGTATTAAATTTCATCCTATTTACAACTTATAATTGCGCTCACCTGAAAAAGCAGATAGCTAATTATTGCAATGAAATTTTGGTAGCAGATAGCTCATTATTGCAATGAAATCGTGATAGCAGATAGCTCATTATTTCGGACCAGATATGGTATAAAACACCTAGCTATATATAGAAAACAGTCGATATTTTCACAAAAAATGAGTATAAATTATGTTTTACTGTACTATACATTCCGTTTTTCATCTTTTGATGATACGTTTATTTTTTTATTACTTCAACATTGCTTTTTTTCAGCTTGGAAGAAAGGACCTTTATTATAAAACATGAATACAGTTTACCTTGAACCATGTCTTCAAAACGCCATCTCCCCCGGATTTACCATAGAAGTTCTCGTCTGGATACCTCCAATCTCTGATGAGAAATATCAGATTTTGAAACGCCTTGGTGTCACATTCCTTCTGAATCATTCGTCCGATTTCGGTGAAGTACTGCAATAAAAAAAATAGCATTTTATATAATCATAATTTTATAGTAATTACCATTGAATCATGTGATACTTAAATTATATACATATACTACAAAAAATAATAAAATTGATATAGTATACAGTATTATTTTATAGTTTTTATTTCATAACTTGTATTTTATTAAAGAATTGTTTTCAAAATCTTTAAATGTCGACTTAATAATATTGATTAAATTAAAATTATATGTAACAATAATAGTAACAATTAATTTAAACACATGAACTTTTTATTAAACAGAGTACATGCTGTAATTAATACTATTTTTGTTTTGTTTTTTTAACTAATTAATATTTTTAATAATAACTATTGAAAATGTGTTTTTATACGAGTAGCTTCTCTCTGTTCTGAAAATTTCTTTTACTACTTCATGTGTAATCAGAAAAAAGTAGTGTGTGCAGAGTTAACGACAATGCGTGCTGACCTGCAGGTTAGAAAGGTCGTCCATTTGGAGTCGTTCTGACAGGTTGAAAATCTGCACTGAGGAGAGGAGGGTGGACAGGGCGAAGATGAACGCGTTTTCTTGCAGGGTGGTCTCACTGTCGAACGTACCCTGAGTGTCCAGCAGAACCACCGCCAGCTGGAACGACACAGAACAGTAAGAACATGGCAGAGAACAGTGGGAACGATAATGCTTAAAAATTGCAGTTTAAAAAAGCCACGCGAACAAGTGTTAAAAATATAAAAGGGGCGACCCATTACAACAAAATTTAAGTCCAAAATTTCAGTGGAGGATTCGTGCATGCAGCCGATGGAAGGCCAAAAATGCCGAAATGAATAAACTATCATCAATATAGCATAATAAAAAGTTAATTTAATATAATTTAATTTACTAGTTCCCATATGAAAATTAAAAATTCACACCACTTAAAAGCATAATTTGAGCTTGTCGTAAAGAAGAGGCTGGTCTGAAAATTATGGCCAGAATGGGGTACTGACCGGTATTTGAGTTAGCAATACTAATAAAAAGTACTGTGAATTCTATGAAGAACGAGCCCTATTAGAGCATTCTACGACAATGGACAACATACATGAAAATTTTTTATTGCAGAAATGAATAGAGGGTACCAAATTATGCTACTCTGAATTTTTTCAGATTTTTTTGAGACCCGGAACTATTTTTAAATAATTATTGAAAATCCTGTGATTTCAGTTGGCACCCCTGCAGCCTTAATAAAAAGGATGGAGACTGGACGCCTATTGACGCCTCCAGGGGGCGTGGCCGCACTTTCAATAATTATTTAAAAATAGTTCTGGGTCTCAAAAAAATCTGAAAAAATTCAGAGTAGCATAATTTGGTACCTTCTATTCATTTCTGCAATAAAAAATTTTCATGTATGTTGTCCATTTGCTGATTTTATATGAATTTTTAAAACTTTTTTTGATGACGTCATACCATTGAATCTTAAATGGGGAAATGCATCAGTTAACATTGCTAAAATGAAAAGTTATTAAAGTACGAATTTCAAACCTTCCTTATCATGATTCTAGCAACTGAAAACCTCGCAAATGAAGTTTTGGTTACATTGCAATATTAAGTATGGGATTTGGCAATGTTAAGTTATCTATTTTCCCATTTAAGATTCAATGCTATGACGTCATTTTTGAGAGGTTTTAAAAATTCATATAAAATCAGGAAATTGTCGTAGAATGCTGTAATAGGGCTTGTTCTTCATGAAATTCTCGTGCCTTTTAAAATATTGACAAAAACTTGCAACTTTTTTTTTGGTCAGTACCCCATTATTACGATACACCCACCCCCCCTCCTCCATATAGCAGTCAACTTACGTCATCTCCGACCAGGAACGCCTCAGGCCATATGAGGACCCCCGTCGTGTCCCGGGTACTTCCCCCTCGCCAGGAGAAGCCTTCGAGTTTGTTTCCATCTTCGGGGCGCATCCAACTGGGGGCGCCCTGTCACAAGAAACGAGGGCGTAAACAAACAAGAAGTGTAAGATGGAGTCATTCCCACTTTTTTATAATATAATATATTATACGAGAACATTTTCACAAAAATCTGAGAAAAACAATTATTTTTTAAGGGAAAGGGAACGCCAGAGTTGCGCCGCGATCGCAGCGCCTCTATATCAATATTCAAATTGTCCCACTCTAAAGATACCACGCAAGTCACGGCAGTTTTATATTAAATTTATTTATAAATAATGAGTTAAATAATAACTGTTATGGTTGTTTTATTTATAAAACTTTTTTTTCATTACTATAAAACATTTTTGAAAAGTTTTTACTTTAGGTGAGTGGATTATAAGCGCTGTTTTGGTTCATTAGTCAGCCTGTTTCATTTGCCAGTTGTTTAATGGCCGACCAAAAAGGGGTGTGTGAGACGTGCGAGTGTCAAAAATCGTGCAGTTATTATCAATTTACGTCGCTCACACTCTCATAATTGTCTTTTTTTTTTGCTGTGATGGTTTGTCCTAGTGCATTAAGTTTGTTTCTAGTTTTTTTTTAAAAATCGGACGATTGGATTATAGAATTTTTCTAATGTCACTGAAATGCAGCGTATGCTTGTGCAATAAATGGGTTTAGTTTCAATACACGTAACTCGGAAACTAGATCGTATTTATATTGACGATATTTTAAGAGCTAATGAACGACATAGAGGAGAATATTTTAAAATATTTTCGGAGGAACAAATGACAGTGGAAAATTTAACATTGGTGGCGTTACCTTACCCTTAAAAAATATCATTTTTAGTTTCTATTCCTGCATTTGTTTAAGAATAATACGTACGTTAACCATTTTGTTCCGAATACTCGGTTGTCTATTATAACTTTTAGAACGAAGTAATAATTATATCGTTATACTTACTTTTGCCTTCAAGTAGCGCAACATGAAATTTAACAAAAAGGACTTCCCACGTCTGTATGCTCCTACCACTGATACCACAACGATTTTACGATTGCGCACGTGTTCTGCGCATAGCATTTGCTTCACCGCCTCCTCATCCAACTCGAAGCCGGAGTCAACACGTCGTAATAGCTGCAACGGCTGCAATGGTCCAGCCTGTGATTCTGTAGAGGAAAAATAACGTGAACAGCATTGCTTAAATATAGAGCATAAAAAGTTATGCTACACGTTTCATGGGGACGACATTGAAAAAAAAAATAAGAATGAAGTTTACTTTGTTTTATTAGTCATCACGTCATGATGTTTCAATCTGCAGGGTTAAAAATGGAGAAGGTTGCATAATATTTATGCAGAGACGCCATATTGCCCCTGGCGTATTTTGTAACCCGCTCCATTTTGATGCTGGAGGAGTTGCCTAACTCCAAGGCGAGTTTATGTTAAGGCCAAAAAATTTTCAAGGGGTGTTTGCATTAAGGAATAATAATAATGTAATAATACATGTTAACTTAACATGTTAACATTGCCATGCGTCTACATTTTAAACTGTTGTGTTTATAGGCGTAATCATGATGAAAAAAGTCCTATCTATCAAACGGCAAAATTGTATGATTTTTTGCCGAACTTTTTGAGAATTATAGATAGCAATTTATTGTTTAAAAAAAAACTTAAGAATGTTTTAGTTAAAAAGGAGTTTTATTCAGTCAGAGAGTTTTTAAGTAATAAAATGCCTGAAAATGTCTTGAGTTCGTTGTATGTAGCGAATCATAAAAAATATGTAATCTTTCTTCTTTTTTATATCTGATGGTCTCTGTATATTATTGTGATTTGTTTGTATTTATTGTTTTGTTGTTTTACAGTTTCTTCTATGACGTGAACCATGTTATCTTGTATAACCAGTTGTTTGAAATAAAATAAATAAATAAATAAATAAATAAATAAATAAATAAATAAATAAATAAATAAATAAATAAATAAATAAATAAATAAATAAATAAATAAATAAATAATAATTGCCGTATGCTGGGTGTCTCAAAGGATGAGTTAAAACTCTGAATTCCCCCCTCTTGTCTTCCTTCATAATCTTGTTTTGTCCCTTAATTCTTAATTATTGTTATCGTTATATTTGGTATAATAAACAATAAATAAAATCATTAATACGTGACATTTTAATATGGATTCGTCGTGTTTGTAACATCTTAATAATGATCCTATTTTATTGATGAAATTCGAACCGAAGGATTCCCGTACATTCACAGTAGAAAACACATTTTATTAAATATTATGTCCGTTCAATGTACAGTTGTGGCCTAGGAAAATTTCCCTTTGCGCCCTTGTTAATTACTATGTCCCGTAAGAATAACACAGGGCATGGTGATTAATAAAGATGTATATTATTATATTATATACATACATATAGCATAATCAGTTAATCACTAATACGTTTATACATGACGGTGTTTAGTACGTATCCGTTGACAACGAATAATAGGCGTCGTCAACGGATACGTATTAAAAACCAGCATGTAAACGTAGTGAATGTATGAGAAAATGAGACCGCTAGGGAACAAAAAAGGCAACAGTTATTTATGCTGAAAATTACTTTCTATCTTATCAGATATGGATTACAGGATAATGAAACGAAGATCTCATTTATTGCGGTAATAACATTGTATAAGGTGCTATAGTTAAAATACACATAATTTCATGCTATGTGTTTAATTGTATTATAAGTTTTATTTGATAATTAAATTATATTACTTACTCATTTCAGTAGCCATACGTTCAGGATCTGGTAATTCTTCGTTCTAAAATGAAACAAATATATATTTTAAAAAATAAATAGTAAAAACTTTTATATAGAAATGAAAAGGGAGCGTAAATGATAAAAAGTAATATAGAGCTCACTGCAGATTAGTGTAGCTTTGTACTCACAGTGCTATCTTACTTATATTGCTATAACTTTTTATAACTTTTTAAAAATTACTATATACTGTTTAATTTCTTAGTAATTATATTGATAATTTATTTTATTAAATTATAATGGCAATGGACAACCTTCATGAATTTTTTTATTGCATATTTGGATACAGCACCTCGAGTTATGTATTGTCAATATTTTTTTAAAATCTCTTGAACCCCTTGAACACACTCAAAATCAAGAGAAAAGACGCTGTGACATCATAGTCATGCAACGTCTTTCTGTATGCTAGTGTGTTAAAATGTTTGCATGACTATAGGTCTGTTCGTAAATACACAATCAGAAAGAATCGATTATTTGTGATGAACAACCTTATGTTCCCTGTACAGAAGGTTCATCACAAATAATCGATTCTTTCTGATTGTGTATTTACGAACAGACCTTATGGCCTCACAGTGTGAAGTTCCTTTCACATAGTCCAATTTTTTTGCAAAAACATGCCGCAACATTTGTCGCAACAAACGTACCGCCGTAAAAAAAATCAAGTGGAGCTTGATTTTTTTGCAAAATGTTGCGGCGTTGCGGCGTGATTGTGAAAGAAACATGAGGCCATAGTCATCCTCACAGCGTTTTGTTGCATGATTTTAAGGATGTTAGAGGGTTTAAACAAATCTGAAAAAATATTGACAGTACATAAATTGATGTCCTATATTCAAAAATGCAATAAAAAATTTCATGAAAATTTGCCCATTGTTTAACAAAAGTATTATTGTACCTCTTCAGCTCTGTTAAAATGAAGTTTATCAATTTTTGGTTCAGTCTTCAAACCTTCTTCTGGTGTGCTTGATATTTCTGCTTCGTTGTTCATACCCCACGCTAATTCTTTTATTGTCTTGGTCGTTTCTTCCTGACTTGACTGAAGATTTTCATCCATTGTTATATCTTTCAACAATGAATTTGGAATTTCTGAATTGTTAAGATTAAGTTTCTCTTCATTTCCAATTTTTATTTCAGGGATATCCATCTCTTCTTCAAATTTGTCTCCATTTGTTAATGTTTGTGCTCCATTTTCTAAAAGCCTCGCCTTTTCATTTAATTGTTTAATACTCTCTTTAACCTTTATAATTCCATTTCCTCGAATCAGACTGATCGTATCATCTCCATTTGTATTTATGTCATCTAGTTGGTAAAGCAGTATTGTCAGTGGTTGTTCGAATGCATTATTTAAATCACTGCCATTAAAACGTTTGATTTCTTCATTAATTTCTGAATGTTTAATTAATATTTCATTAATTTTACTAATTGCAACTTCATTTAATTTATTTTCTGATGATAATGTGTGTTCTTCACATTTTCCTCCTCCAATCTTATCATCAATGTTCTCAGAATAGATAACTTCAATGCTCTGAGATAAAGGATTTTCACTATATGATGTATCACACGTTGCAGAAGAATTTGAAGGAACTAATTCAAATGAAGGATTTTCGTTCTCCGAATGGCTCATTGTTAATTAATTATATTCTTTTTTTGTAATACTGAAAAATAAGAAGATTATTGTAGATTTTAGTATATTATAATGAAAATATTAAATAAATTAAAAATAATAAATTTACGCTGATAAGATTTTGTTTCATTCAAACGAGATAAAATAATCATAAAAAAAACATATTGACAAGGAGATATATTACAAAGTGACGAAGTTATAAATTTTAGAAAAGGTCAGAATAAAACCCTGAAGGTGGATTTACATGAGCGATTTCCAGTCTGCGACGCGACGCAAACAATGCGCACTGGCTGTAACATATATCCATTAACGGTCATATTTGACGATTTAAAAGAAAAAGAGCATCGTAATTTTATCAATTAACATGATACCAAGCAAATTTGCTAGCCGCATAGGATTTCACGGCTTTTGCGTTGAAATCGTGCCGCATTGCCGTTGTCGCTCATGAAAATTCGCCTTAACTTTCGTTATTTCGGGTGGGAATATAAAATAAAATTTAATAATTTTTAACGATTTTACGTAGCACTCGATCCTAATTTTTTTTATCCGCATCAAAAATTTTCCGGGTCACTTCAACTCAACTTCCCACCCCCTCCCCTTTTCTCTTTCCCCTCCCCTTCCTCTTAGTAATGATTGGGTGTGTAACACTCTAATCGTTACTATTTATTATAAGTTAGTAAAATAATTTCATATAAATTGATGATTTATATAAAAAACATATATCCTTATCATAAAACTGCTGTGATTCTGTTATTCAAGGTTTTAGATTATCAATTTAGAATTTTTTTATGACAACTTGATATTATTTTATTATAAGATTATTAATTGGCCTGGACTTTGAGTGTAGGAATTAAAATAATTTTATTTATTTTTTTTAATGTATATAATTTATAACGATCGCGGCTAATGTATCTAAAGGAGCACACACATATTATATAATAATATATATAGACTTATTTGACTTGAGATCAGTGAATCCAAAATTTAAACAACACACTTATAGCGTTTAATTTATGAGCTAATTTATATATACTGCATGAATTAAATGTGTAATCTCTTTTTCAAAGACCACGATCGATATATTTATATAACACGTAAAAAAAAGGAAGGATCGTGCATTAATTTATCGTCTATATAATATGCATGCTTAAAAATATATATTTTATAAAATAAAATATAACTGCACATTTTTTTATAAAAACAATAATTTTTTTATCACAATAACCGATTGCTTATTTTACGCATATTAACATATAAAATTATGATAAAATTAAAGTATTGAATTAAAAATAAATGGTAAAAACTTTATTATTTAAATTATAATGTAAATAATGTATATTTTATAATGTATGTATTATAAAATAGTATATAATATAGAATGCCAGTTAAATTTAATTTAGTTGATTGCATGGCATGCAAAGAAACTTGAAATATTCTTTCCTTTCCACGTTTTAATTTTCACAGTCAAATTTAGTGGGAACAGCGTATGCAGTACTACGTACGCTTTGATTGGTTAATTAATAATCAATGGACTTGATGGTACTATTATCTTGATTTTCGAAATGAAATCTTTAAATTAAATGCAGTGTTGATTGTAATACTAAATGTATACGTACACAATTAAGAGTATGGGACAGAACAATTTTGACGCAGTGAATTAATTAACCAAAATCACAGTACCTAATCATTTTTGTATTATAATAATATGATGTAAAACATACATATATAGTGATATATTATATAAAGATGTATTCATATTATTTTATTATGAGTTGGCATTTTTACTCAATAATGTTTCCACGTATATAGTCTTAGACTGCATGCACTTAAATTACTATACGGTGATATCATGTATATAATTTAAACTTAAAAACATCACAATATTAATGCAAAACATAATATTATACCAGTTAAAAATATAGTAATAAATAAATTTTTACAGTATTGCTTTTCTTTTAATTACAAAACCATGAGCCACACACTATCTTACAGTAAAAACTGCTATGTTATCAATGAAAGAAATAACTAGTTATCAGAGTCCCTTACAAACTTCATTTTTTAACAAAAATATAATCCATATCATTGTTTTACTAAATACAAATTTGTTACTTACAATTTTTCCATTTAGTATGATTGCATCATATATGATGATACAGAAACTATCACGAGTCTGTGGACTCTGTGGTATTAGATATAATACTACGAGTGCCTGCGAGCATCATTTTTATATATAAGTTTAGCGAAGTCTTTAGATAAAGAATCGGTCCTATAGCATCATCAGTGTATAAATAGCGTTCGAGCGAAGTCCGCGAATATTTTAAAAATAACGTGTGATACTTCATTTTTAAATACTAAAAAAAGTCTTATATTTTAGAAATAATTGGAATTTTTGAATGTTATATAATTATATTAGCCAGATTTCTACGATATAAGACTTTATTTTATCTAATACAAATACATGAGTTGCCTCTGACTATATATAAACTATGTCTTTTTATAAAAATGTGTGATTATTATTGTAAATTTGAAATATTTGAATCGTAAATTATTTACAAAAATTATAATAATTGAAATTGAATAAAAATAATGTTAAAATTATTTTCATTCTTTATGAAATTATAAATTTATTTTAAGTTAAATATATATTTTAACATGTAAGAAGAATAAATTAATTTAATAATGTCATCTATATATCCACATAATATTTATATTATATATGTACAGTAATATAGCCTATACATGTATATTATACAAAACACAATTTTCGCCATCAGTATGATTACTTAAAATAATATTATAATGCTTTATACTGCATGAAGATGTGAGCTTTTCAAATTTATTGCAACAAAATTATACTTAATTGAAGTGTGCTCTTTTTTTTTATAATTAATTGTGTGGTTTTCCTGATTTTTAAGACGAAATTATAAAAAAAGGAAAAAATATTTTAACTTAATTTAGAAACAAAAATATAGACAAAAATAAATTGTTTATTTCAAATAATCAAATCACAATTTTGTATTACAAAATAGTTGAATGTGTAAAGAACTAACAAAACTATCACAATTTTATCAGTAAATTTTTTAATTAAATCATAATTTTTATTGTAAACAGCATAATTATACAGCATAATTATACTGTATTAGGGAAAATCTACATTTTTATTTGTTCCTTTCAAATTTTCTCAAAAGAAGAAAACCCTTATAGGGGCAATTCACGAAAGAATTGTTCAGAAAATATTCAAATTTCTCACTATAACCGTGGTTAGCGCCAAATAATTCAATGACACTAAACGAGGTTAGTGAGATATCTGGAATCCCTTTGTGAATCGCGTCGTTTATTTTTTTATATCATTATATAGCAGAAAATTTTGCCTCAAATTTGATTGCATAATACAATAAAACTAATTAAATTCTTTATTCTATAAGCTTCAATATTTTTACATTACACAATATATGCATTATAATAAAATATTGTATCATTATATAATAAAATAAGATATTACTGTAATTTGTGTAATTTCATAGCACAAGAAATTTCTTCACACATTACATAAAACAATCCAATCACAAAAGGTTGTAAAGGTATACATAAAGGGGGGCATTTACAAACACTTTTAGCCTCAATTTTTATCCGGGGCTAAACCAGGGGCTAAACATGGTACTAAATATTATATGTGGGCTACATCGTTGCGAACAGACACGTTATATAGCATTGATTTAGCCCACATTTTTAGTACTATGTTTAGCCCCTGGCTCAGCACTATGTTTAGCACCAAGGATAAAAATTAAAGCTAGCTAAAGTGTTTTGTGGATGCCCCCCAAAATGTAATAAACTCAGCACGTACTATCAAATGGAATGGACCATTGAACTTTGGACAAGCCAAGTAACTTCATCAGGTCGATTCGAGTCTGCATTTCTTCCAAAGTGTAGACATTCTGACCTCTGCGCTCCTCGCGGTGGGCGATGATACCAATGTTCTGCAAAACCATTGAGTTGGGCGGCACATTATTGCGCACGCTACCATAGACATCAGGTTTGCAGACTGCCAACACGAGGTGAGTGTCTTTGTTTGCGAGAACCAGCATTTCGGAGTCTGGAACATGAAGGGAGAATAATGCATACAGAGTGCAAATAAGACAAAACCACGTGACGTCACTGTAGCGCATATTGTATATTTTACAGGAGCCTGCAGCGCCATAGTGTTGTATAGAGGCTTCAAGTCAGCTGATTTTTCGGTGTTCCCACCCGCTATACCAAACCTACATATGTAAAAAAAAAAACATGAATTCATTTTTTCACTAAGAATAAGATTTTTTAGGGAAAATTCCTTTACGGAACTTTGATCCAAACTGAAAAATAAAGTAGATAATTCAAGATTTAATTAGATTTTTTACTTGATTTATATAATAACCGAGAAAAGTTAAAAAAAATACTTTGCTTCATTTTCAAGTGCAAGATGGACCTTTGCGCAGCGCAAGCGCACTCACTTGAAGCCTTTATTAGCAAATAAATTTTGCGTGCAAAGGGTATTTTTAATTGATTCATTAAAATTAACTTTTTCTGACTCATATAAAAGTGATCATCACAACATACTACAGATAAGGATTAACATCGAATACGTAGACGAGACCTGCATATATATATATATATATATATATATATATATATATATATATATATATATATATATATATATATATATATATATGTATATATATATATAATATTGCAGAAATGAATAGAGGGTACCAAATTATACTGCACTGAATATTTTCAGATTTTTTTGAGTCATGGAACTATTTTTAAATAATTATTGAAAGTTCTGTAAGTTAAGTTGACACCCCTGAATCCTTAGTAAAAAGGATAGGGACTAGACGCATATTGACGCCTCCAGGAGGCGTGGCCGCACTTAAAATAATCATTTAAAAATAATTCCAGGCCTAAAAAAAAAAAAAAAAAAAAAAAAAAAAAAAAATGAAAATTTTCAGAGTTCAGAGTAGCATAATTTGGTACTCTCTATTTCTGCAATAAAAAAATTTCATGCAGGTTGTCCATTGTAAAAGTCTGAAAAAGTTAATTTTATTTATTTAATATATACTTATAATTATAATATATTATCCTACCTTTATAGTAAGTCTCATTAGTTTTGATTTTCCATCTTCCGGTTTGTCCAGCGACAGATTCAAGTACGTACACGTAACTAACGGTCATGTTCCGGTATGATGAGGCGATTTTCATTTCTGAGAGGACCTTGACACTTGAGGCAGAGATGTTTTCCTGCACGCTGTGACGCATACACATATCTCTGCACTTCTGTACGTCGTCATCAGGGTGGTTCTCGTGGATGGGAACGCCGTTGTAGAACATCAGAGACTCCAGAGTTACCCACGTCCCAGAAAGCTGTGAAATGCAGTTAAATTTACATGATATTCCCTCCGGAAGTGTAAGGTTTCTGGTCTTCCTATTCATATTTCAGCGTTACAATTTCACACATAGGTCAGTACTTCTACTTAAAAATCACTCTGTAGTTTCACTAGTTTCAAAACTGAATTACAAACAGAAGAGCTGCAATCTTCAAAATTTCCGGCTGTTTCCGGAAAGAATGTCAAATTAATCTTATTAATTAATTAATTATTAAATCAAATTATAGTTCTGAATTAGTTCAATTTAAATGTTAAAAGATTACCACAAAAAGTGGAAGAATTTTGGCTGAATTATGATTATATGAAAACTCTAAGACCTATAGCATACAGAATTGAAATCGCTAATCTAATATATAATTAATATATTACTGATGGTAGCCACTTTTTAGTGAAATAGTGCCATCGGTGCTTTGTTACAATCCACACCCATTATTAAAACTTTGTAATGTATAATATTATATTTGTATTTTGGGTGAAATAAATAAATAAATAAATAAATAAATAAATAAATAAATAAATAAATAAATAAATAAATAAATAAATAAATAAATAAATAAATAAATAAATAAATAAATAAATAAATTGTTATAATACCTTACGCATGTCACTAAAGTCGACAGGTGTAAACTCGCTGCAGAGGGTTGGACGCCCGCTGAGGACATTGACCCCAGAAGCCACGCCCACGGCGAGACAAACTGCTAGTAAAGTTGTGGAGAACATTTGGAGAACACTGATTGCTTTGCCTGAGCATTTCTGGTTATATACGTGTGAGCACAACCATGACCGCGAATTGGCGTCAAAATAACCAGTTTTACTTCCTGGAGAATTTTAGTGGGTAATTGTTTTGTAATTTTGTTGTAT
Organism: Siphlonurus alternatus; assembly: GCA_949825025.1. NCBI lineage: Eukaryota > Metazoa > Arthropoda > Insecta > Ephemeroptera > Siphlonuridae > Siphlonurus > Siphlonurus alternatus. The sequence goes on along the minus strand of OX463785.1, from coordinate 15,065,699 downwards.
TATATGCAAATCATTTTTTAAATACAATTATATTTAAAACAGGATGTCAGTTATTGTTGATATTGCCCTATATATATAAGATTAGAATTAATTATTTTCAAGGGCATGAGTTTCAATTTCAATTTGAATCAAATAAGTGATCTATATTTAAAATTTATATTGTAATCACTTAATTGTCAACATGTATATTGATCATCGCTACCACTGATTCGCGAGTGATGAAAAATATATCTCATATATGTGTATGTTTACGTGAGGGGGGCCAAACCACCCCTTCCACATTATCACGTGACCATCAGGGCTGCATGCTTAAATAAAAGTATAGGTGTCCATCCTGACTGAGTTTTTCACGGTTCCCTCAGTCTCACCTCGCACCATCCTTTCCCTCCCTTATCCCTACACATTACGTACACCCCGCTCCCCGCTTCGAGCTTCAAGCTCATATATAGGAGTGTATCCTTGTAATATATTAATATATATATATTTATTACATGTTACATAAAAATAATTTTCAAATACAAATGCATAACGGGGCACTCGATGATAATATTATTGTTCGATAAAAATTATAAATAAAATAAGTATATAGCTGCTGCATGTAAATTCTGCTTACACCAGTTACACCATTACGTAAAAACTCTAAAGACAGTATATTTCACAATAATTTTTTATTTTTTATTTATTGATGCAATTTTTTATTCATTCGATCATATTCATTGTTCATAATTCTAATAAGTGATTTATGAATTAAATTTGCAAATATAGAAGTTATGTGCAATTTGTGCATTTTAATAATAATACATTGCATTCAAATTTTTTTATAACATTAAATGTTATCGGATGATATTATATACTTTATGCTAATGGCACGATTTTTTTTTTTTTTTTTTATAGTTACATTTCTACTTTTAAATCTACTTTTATTTTACTCACTGAACTATATAACAGATTTTACTGTTTTGTCATGATAATAGTTCTGTCCTATACCTGTTTCTTATTATAGCTGCTTTATAAGAATATACTGTATATACCTGTTTTTTTAAATGTTGAAAGATTTGATGATATATATCCAAATTAAGTATTCATTAAAAACATGCACATATTTGTATGTTAACTATGTTAAGCAAATTTATAATATAATTACATAATATATATTATATTACATAAATATAAATAAATAAATGATCGATACATATATATAAAATATATTACATTATAATACATATGTATATTAAAATTTATATAATATAAATATTATATTAAATTCTTTATATAATTTCTTGGCCGGCCGTAATATATTTAATGGAAATTAATGCTAATTTTTTATCGTTCTATAAATGAGTGTAATTTTTTCACTTTCATTTTACAATTTTCTGTCTGTTATAGCACCATAAATTTTTATCAATTTATTTAATTTAAAAAAAAATTACTGCAGAAAATATATAAAGATGCAGATCGAGCCTGCATGAAGAGAATTAAGGCATATCTTTTATAGCTGAAGAAGAGCCTTTAATTTGTCCAAATATTGGCAATCAAGATAGTTTAAATTTCTACCGCCTCTGCACTTCATGAAATTGACGATGGTGGCAGCACTTTACAGAAGCCATTCCTTCTTCATCGGCGCAAGGTAAGAAAATTACATGAAAGATTTTATACTTAAAATCTACTTTTATTTAATATAATTAAAGTCATCGAGCTTATTCTTTAGTTTGTAACAAGAAATTAAATATTTATTCATTCATACGTACCAATAGTTTTCATATTACATACCTATTTTATTCACAATTAAGTAAAATTCTTGGCAGGTCAACATGTGTTGCTGTTGACGTGGGTTCCATAGCTTATCGAAAATTTTATTTTGTACTAGATGGCTGACAAGAAACCTAAGTCAGAAGCTGTTAAGCGGAAACCAACAGCTCCGGCTAAACCCGCAGTTGTCCCAGCTAAAAAGCCGAAACACAAGCCAAGGAATTACAACTTGGGAAATGGCGTCTACCGCTTTAGCAGAAGCCGCATGTACCATAAGAAGGCCCTGTATAAATTTGTAGGCAAGAAGACCACCAAGGCCGTAAGTAAAACTACTTATTTTCATGTGCATGAATATAAGCATACTCGAAACTCTCAGTTGTAAACGGTTCCGAAAGACCGCTTCATTGTCTGGTCATCATGACCTGTTGACAGCTGACAGAAGGTCCTCATTGCCCTCAAATCTCGATATGTTCCAAGTTTTTAACCATTTAATTAAGCTGTGGTGATGCGTTTGCTGTTTTATGCATACTTTGGAAATACAGAGGGTTCAATTTACTGGCTACCCGTCAAACTAATGTCTAGGTATGCTGGGTATGCATATCGTATGCATACCAATACAGTATTATGATATCATACAAACAATGTTTCTTGATCCTACAAACTTGACATAGAATTCAGTGATTGCATGCTTTTATTCTGTAGTACATATGCATAACATCATCTTTGTATTCTTCCAAACTTAAATGTAATGCATTCTCGTGTTCTGTCTCATCATCAATCTTAATTGATAGACTACTTAAATGTTCATATTAGATTTTGTGGGGGTAATCTTGAAACAATTATAGAAGCTGTTGCCTAACAGGGCTCCAGGCCGAACAAAAATAAATCATGACAATTCCACCAGATTACATGGATGAGGTCTAACTTTAAGCCAGACCTAACTTGGATGATTTCTACTGTAGGAAAAATGAAAATAGAAATCATCAAAGTTGGCCCTGGCTTAGAGTTAGACATCTATGCAATTGGGTGAAGAAGAAATATTCTTGTAACCAATTGTGTCCCAGTATTTTAATTTGTATGCATACTTGTTTAACACCAGTATTTGGGAAACTAGGTTAGTTGCATAGCCCATTCTGTTTTTCTTCAAAAGGCTTGCCAAATATTTTTTACCCCAGCAGCATTATTAACAATGCATTCATACATAAATAACTACAACTGTTTTTCTCTTCGACAGGTGCAAATCAAGCGTCTGTCTCACGTTGAGAGGGCAGTGGGAGGTGAGAAGAACGGAGGGAAGCGTCTTGTACTGGTGAAGAAACGACGCAACTACTACCCCACGGCTGACCGCATCAAGAAGAGGCCTGCTAAGGGACTGTTCTCCCGCCACAAGCGTAACATCCGACCCTCCCTCACCCCTGGCACCGTCCTCATTCTTGTAGCAGGTGTACACAGAGGCAAGCGCGTTGTTCTTCTCAAGACCTTGAAGACCGGACTGCTGCTTGTTACTGGTGAGTCATGCTAAGAAAAGAGGCTTCAAAAGTTCCCCGGCGGGAAAATTTCCACCATAAGCCTCCACGTTAAAATTTTTTTAATTTTTTCTCCATAATAAATGAGTACCGGCCTCAAAAATTTTTATTGCAGAAATAGATAGAGGGTGCAAAGATATGCTACTCTAATTTCTTTGAGATTTTTTAAAGCCCGGCAACTATTTTTTAAAAATTATTGAAAGTACAGAAAAAGTGCCGCCTCTTGCCGCCTCTCTTAATAAAAGATAGGACCCAAAAGGGTCGTGGATTCGAACCCGACCTCGCCAAAACTTTTTAGCAATACTTCCTGGTCCCTAAAAAATCTGAGTAACATAACTTTTCATCCTCTATCCATTTCAGCTATAAAAAATTTTGAGGTTGATACTCCATTAAAGCTATTAAGGGTGTAAGGCCACCTATGGCCACGGGGTAGACAGCGCCATCTCTTGACAAATTGGTTTTTAATTTCTTACGAGCAGAGTTTTAGAGTATCGACTTGAAACTGAATTAAGGTATGGACATTGACACTTTTGATACACAGTAAAAATTTCATTGTCGTAGATGAAATCAATTTTTAAATTCAAGCCCAAAACTGGTTTGGTTCCCGCCCGTCTTAATTCAGTTTCAAGTTGATACTCTAAAAACTCTGCCCGTAAGAAAATAAAAACCAATTTGTCAAGAGATGGCGCTGTCTACCCCGTGGCCTTGCACCCTTAATTTGAAACCATATCCTACCCCTTCAATTTTTTTTTACACAAGTTTGGATAGGATGGTGGGAACACACAAAATCAGCTAATAATAATAATAATAATAAATTATTTATGGAACACAAAGACAGCTTATTTGAAGCCTCTATTTGGATAGCAGTTAAATTTACCTTGGGGGTCTGAAAGGATCATAAAATTTTCCACAAGGGATGAAGTTATAATTTTTCTCTTTCACCTAAAACCATGAATTTTCACACATACTAACTACAGTCTTTCATGCAAAAGTTTAGGTCTGTAAATTTCCAAAAATGACAGTTTCCACACATTTTGATTGGGGGCTATACCATGGCAAATGGAATCAGAAAGTATGTCATTTCTGGTAATTTACAGACATAAATTCTCCCTCAAGAGCCTGTATTAACTTATTTTTACCGACATAGAGGTATGAAGTTGACTGACGTTATGATGATGTCACGGACAAGCCATTGTTTTTTTATGTTGGCTGAAGACATTACAGAGTCAAATTCCAATCTTGGTATGAATAGAAATAGTAAATTGTTAGCACATTAGAAAATTAACAGTTTCTTGTGAAAAAAATGTCAACATCTCCTGTCAAATTGTTTTCTGCTCCTTGAAGTAACCAGACCCTAGAGTGTATTTCTGTCGCTTCACTTTGCTTTAGCTACCTGAAACTATTTTATTCCTAGAGCTACTTAGGATCCTAAAGTGTTAATGTTGCTCGTCTTGTTTTAAATTTTATTACTAAAAATTGGCAGGTAAGCAGTGAGATAGAATGTGATTGTATGTTATGCTGGTTTTATGTAAACTTTAAGTAGCCAGAAATATGCTTCTAAAATGCACATAAAAACAAAGTCGTCTTTGTCATTTTTGAGGTCTCACCTGTAAAATAGGCTACAAATTTTAAATCGTGTAGTATTAACAACTTCTCTTTGCAGAGATTGCTACACCGTCTCTAGTGTTACCTGGGACCCTGTTTGTTTGGGTCTTGGGCGTCAAGCGAGACGTACAACAAATTCTAGTTCTGGTGCCGAGACTGATTAATCAACCTCTCTCCAAGACTGGGGAACATGTGTAGCTCTCCCATAAATTTTAAATGAAGTACAGAGCACTAGTTTATCTACCTATACATGCTCTTTATTACTCAAAATTAATTTACCATCTAAAACAGATGTTACAGTAATGCCATTGCCCTCAAGAATTATGCTCATTTAGCATGCTAGATAGCACAAATATTTTGCTTGAGAAAATAGCAGAAGAAATATTACAGGGCATTCATAAAGCTATGAATGAGGCCTTACAGCTTTCTGAGTGCCCCAACTCATGATCAAAACCTGTCATCTGTTTTTGTTTTTAACTAGCAATGATTACTGTTTTTATTGAACTTTCCCTTGGTTTTGGATTTCCTGTGGTGAAGTTTATTTTATGAAAATTTAAAAAATAACTGCTAATATTCCAAAGTTATGTTATTATTAATATGAACTTTTTTTGGATTATGTAAAACCTATTTTCAATCAATTCTCTAAATATTGTTGTGTTGTCACAGGTCCCTTCAAGATAAACGGTTGCCCACTGCGTCGTGTGAGCCAACGGTACGTGATCGCCACGAGCCTCAAGCTGGACATTTCCAAGGTGGAGGTTCCCGCCCGAGTCACCGACACTTACTTCAAGAGGCTGCGACAGAAGCGCGCCAAGAAGGAGGAGGGAGACATCTTCAACGTCAAGAAGGAGGTACGTCATCTCTATATCTCCTCAAAAAGACAAGGATAGTGTTACGGAAATGATGGCATATGTTTTGGTTTTATAATAGTCAAGAGTTTGATTGGCAAGGCTAATTTTTTCATGTCAGAAGAATAAAGATAAGAACAAGTAGATTAAGAGACATTTGAAATAATAGTTGCATGTAGTAATTGTATAAACAAAATTTTTGTATTTACAATTAGTTTTACCTTAATTGTTTGGTGTTTTAGGATTTTTTTTAGTATACAGTATAAAATCATCACTGTCACATGTCAGCTAGCTATCTTATTTTTGATGGTGTGTCTGTAAACACCGTCTCTAGTGTTACCTGGGACCCTGTTTGTTTGGGTCTTGGGCGTCAAGCGAGACGTACAGTAACTTCCAGCTCTGGTGCCGAGACTGATTAGTCAGCCTCTCTCCAGGGCTGGGGAACATGATTCTGTAGCTATCAAATGCATTTGTAAAATATAAGCTTATAAATTTTAATGTTAACTAAAACCTTAAATTTGTGTGGTACAATTCAATTTAAGGAGAAATTTGAAGTTGACTTACAGCAATTAAACTGTATTGTGCCATAAGAAACAACATTTGAAATAACAATATTGCTACATATTTTTTATACAATTTTAATACTGTACCCCCATAAGTATTTTTAATTTCTTTTCTTTCATTTGATACTGGTAGCATCTTATGTCCATTGAACTCTCTCTTTCTATGTTTTGTTATTTGCACACATGTTCCTAACATCTCGTTATTTCCACAGGTGTACAAGGCATCAGCCGAGCGCAAGGAGGACCAGACTGTGGTGGACAAGCAACTGCTTGACGTGATCCGAAAGAATCCGGAGAAGAAGAGCATCTTTGCCTACCTGGGATCCATGTTCGGACTTCGATCAGGAAACCTGCCCCACAAAATGAAGTTCTAAGTATCCCAATTCTAATAAATGTACACAAAAGCCATGTTTGGCAAAAATTATCATCTTTCATTTACATAATTTTATAATCCTTTCTGTAGATGTTGTATAGTAAAACAGCAAATGACAAGCTCTTGGAAAAAGTCTCTTGATTTTATTGGCAGTCCAATCCATTACATTATATAAAAAAAAAAACTATATCAATGCATTAATTTGTCTATCTCATTAAAAGCTGCATCTTTGCGCAGTGCATAAGTATGAACTGCATTTGCAGTATTAAATAAAACATTGTTAAGGGTAAGGTAACGCCACCAATGTTAAAAAAAATCCCTCACACAAAAATTCTGAAAAAAATTTAAAATGTTCTCCTCTACACCCCCTATCAGTAGCTAAAATATCAGGTATGCAAACTCGATCTAGTTTTTGAGTTATGAATTTTTAAAGTTGACTAATTTAACATGGGATTTCCATTTCTCCATGTTAAAGTAGTCAACCTTAAAAATTCATTACTCAAAAACTAGATAGAATTTGTATACCTGATATTTTAGCTACTGATAGGGGGTGTAGAGGAGAACATTTTAAATTTTTTTCAGAATATTTGTGTGAGAGATTTTTTTTAACATTGGTGGCGTTACCTTACCCTTAAGGATTATGTCACTAGTTTTAGTAGATGGTGAATCACTCTGAAAATTATAGTAAACCTTTCTTCCATTATAACATTAATATTCAGTAAAAAACATGGAGCAATAGTCTATCTAGTTTTTGGGATATACAGGAGAATATCATTGGAAATCTGGTGGCCATTAGTCAAATCAGCATCTTTGTCAACTAAAAAATTAATATCTCAAAAACTGGACCGTTTACTTTTTTTTTTACTTTAGAAAGTGCAGTCTTTTTGTTCTCTATGTTTTAATCTAAATTTTATGTTTTTTACTTTAAAAAAATTATTACCATAGTGACAATAATATATGCTAAGATATCTGCAGTAAAAACTTGTTATTACGTAAAATCAAGGGAGCCAGGAAATAAAAGGTTTACCTTACATCAAGTTTTATCTATGCCACACAATGCTGATTATTTTTTACGGTAGCTTGATCTCCTGTAACCAAAACAAGCTTTACATAACAACAAGTTGCAAAATTTACTGAATTTAATTTTAGGCAGCTCAATGGTTAGTGCTCCTAGCTCTTGTCCGAGAGGTCCCCGGTTCAAATCCCTAATACGTGCTTACAAGGAAGGTGCATCTTCGTTAAAAAACTTAACAGCAGTAAAATTGGATGTACTTAGATAATAATATTTATTCACAATGTGTTAAACATTTGTAATTACATCTCATTTTAGTAATACATAATTATATTTGTTCGTTTTTATGATTTTAGTTAAGTTTACTGATTGTCAAAGTGGCAAATACGCAATGAAACTGAGTCATGAATACTGTATAGAGGTAATATCTATTTAAGCTAGATGTTAGCACAATTAAAAAACTACTAATAATTAAATTTGTGTGTTCTCACTCTATAAAGAAACGCCCTATAATTGCAATTAAGGGTAAGGTAACACCACCAATGTTAAAAAAAATCCCTCTCACAAATATTCTGAAAAAAATTTAAAATGTTCTCCTCTACACCCCCTATCAGTAGCTAAAATATCAGGTATACAAATACGATCTAGTTTTGAGTTATGAATTTTTAAAGTTGACCAATTTAACATGGGAGTTTCATTTCTCCATGTTAAAGTAGTCAACTTAAAAATTTTATAACTCAAAAACTAGATCGTATTTGCATACCTGATATTTTAGGTACTGATAGGGGGTATAGAGGAGAACATTTTAAATTTTTTTCAGAATTTTTGTGAGAGGGATTTTTTTTAACATTGGTGGCATTACCTTACCCTTAAAGCAAAAGTAGATTTTTATTATTTACTGATATATTCTTTTGTTGGTGACTGTAATATTCAAACTAGTTCCTTTAAATGGAATGTGCTTCAAGTGGAACTACTGCCATGTAGGATTAATCTTCATTTTATTACATATAAAATACTACATGTGTTGCTACATAATTATAGCATTGCAGTAGTGTCTATGGTTCACCACAGTCTCAACCCGGTAAAAGTTGTTATATAGTCGGAATTGCTGCTGCAACATTGCATAGAGATCTTGTAAAATACAATAATAAATAATATTTTTATTTATACTGACCAGTGAGCTAAATACATGCACTAGTCAATCTAAAATTTAAATTTGTTAGATATCATATTTATTATAAACATAACAAAATGTAAGTTACATTAAGGTTTTAAAAATATTTAATTATGGTGGTCCCTTTGAAAAATTCACTAATTTTTAATTCAACTTTATTTTCCCCCCTTTTGGCTTTTTGTATAAATCTATACAATATTGTAAAAAAAAAAAAAAAAAATGTGGCACTTAAGGGTAAGGTAACGCCACCAATGTTAAAAAAAATCCCTCACACAAAAATTCTGAAAAAAATTTAAAATGTTCTCCTCTACACCCCCTATCAGTAGCTAAAATATCAGGTATACAAATACGATCTAGTTTTTGAGTTACGAATTTTTAAAGTTGGCTACTTTAACATGGGATTTCCATTTCTCCATGTTAAAGTAGTCAACTTTAAAAATTCATAACTCAAAAACTAGATCGTATTTGTATACCTGATATTTTAGCTACTGATAGGGGGTGTAGAGGAGAACATTTTAAATTTTTTTCAGAATTTTTGTGTGAGGGATTTTTTTTAACATTGGTGGCGTTACCTTACCCTTAACTGTGGGTGGAATGATGATTATATTTATTTAAGTGTTAAGTGGGGTGATATGCATATATTTATTTTAAATAAATAATTAGGAGCAAAAATATTTGTGTATGGATTTAAAAAAATGGTGGGGGTTAGCTGAGAGGCACACTGCAATATTCACAATTTAAGCATTGAATTATTTTTTAAACTAAAATTATTGTTATAATATAGGCAATGAATACATTAATTCATCATAACATCAACAATATTTAAGGGTAAGGTAACGCCACCAATGTTAAAAAAAATCCCTCTCACAAAAATTCTGAAAAAAATTTAAAATGTTCTCCTCTATACCCCCTATCAGTACCTAAAATATCAGGTATACAAATACGATCTAGTTTTTGAGTTATAAAATTTTTAAGTTGACTACTTTAACATGGAGAAATGAAACTCCCATGTTAAATTGGTCAACTTTAAAAATTCATAACTCAAAAACTAGATCGTATTTGTATACCTGATATTTTAGCTACTGATAGGGGGTGTAGAGGAGAACATTTTAAATTTTTTTCAGAATTTTTGTGAGAGGGATTTTTTTTAACATTGGTGGCGTTACCTTACCCTTAACATGTTAATTCATTCCAACAATATTTGATTCCTAATCTTAAACCCTATCCAAAACTGGCCTGAATCAGAAATGGAAAAGTTCTCAACCAATCAGGATATTCTATATTTTCATGTTTTTACTAGAATTTTCCAAATGAATTGGAAATTTTGAATTTTGTGATTTGTCGAGAGCTTTTTCATTTTGATTCTAAACTAGTTCTGGACATCTTCATTAATTTACTAACCTTGTACATTTAAATTTATTTATTCAAACAAGTATAACAATCATAAACTGTATGTCTAATTCTATTACAACCTCCTCGTAATTGTGTTTTACATGGTTCTTTATTCTGCAGAGGTTTCCCCAGTCTTTGAGGATAATGTGGAATGTAGCTAAGGGTTGGTGCCTTGGGAATGGAGATTTTGTTACGACTCTCCACAGTAGATCTGAGGATTGGCTGGTTCTCGTAAGGGTTTGGAATGTCGAAGGTTACTTTCTTGCTGGGATTTGCGACAGAGTCCATCACGACTTCATGCTTGCTGCTGGTGTTTTTTAGCACTGCAGCGGGAAGGCCGCATTTGTCACATAAGCTACGTCCTTTGATGTCAGCCTTGGTTGGTTGTGGTAGCATTCTCTCGTTTAGAATGTACTTGTGGGAGCCTGAAAGAATTTTAGCATAAAATAAGTCAGTTTATAATTATTGTCCATTCTTTTATATGTGACAAAAAATGTTTCATGAAATGTTGGTAGTTATTTTCTTTTAGATGAGATTTTGTCCCTTAATTGCTCAGAATATGAGCTGTCTGTGTCCTCAATTGCTTTCCCGAAGAATATGAAGAAAAAATACAGATCATTCTTGCATATATGTATATGATAGTGGAGGCAGAGAGCTCATTATCCCACAGACATTAAGTACCATGCATCTAACAAATTATTATGAAGTATATAATAATATGAAATTATTAATTCAATTTATTGACATTAAGAAAAATTTATTTCAACTGGAGCCAAAATAATTAATTAATTAAATTTAAAAAATTATAAAATAAAAACTTTGAATGCTTATGAAAACTAAGAATTAGGAATAATTTATGTATTCCAGGCAATTTTATTAAAGGCCATTTGTTTTAATTAATACTAATCATTTTTCCACACAAAATAGGATTGTTATATAAAATATAACCTCTAGCATGCAGTCTTTTAAAAATTGGGAGTACTGTAAATTCTGTTTCTCCATATTTCTCTTACATTTATGATTGGAGAGGGTCCTGAGTTTGTCTGCGTCTGCATGACAGTCAAACCAATGAGCTTGCCGGAAGTCTCTCAGCTCGTGCATGGCCTCCAGGGGACAGTCCATAGTGTTCTTGCCACTCCTGGCATTACGACTGAGGCCACAGTGGACTTCAAACCCGACGGGCAAGTCTTTGATGATTGCCGAGCCCAGCTGACAAACCTTGTCCGAGAGGGCTTGGCAAGAATCCTCGCAGCTGGACTTGTAGCTCTGTAGAGAGGTTGAAGGCGGAGAGACGGAATCGGACTTGGCAGAGGACTCAACTGCAGCGGAGGCATGCTGAAAACATCATCTTTTGGTCTACAAATCTCATAAATTTACAATGGAGCTTTCAACTCTACAAAATAAGGTTTTTCCTGCCGTTATTTTCAGGTTCTTTCATATATACAAAATTTGGTACGGAAACACGCCGCAATTAACAGTAAGCAGAAAATGTTATTGATGACGCTGCAACACACCGTGGAACATAGTGATTTGCTGCAGCGTTTTCTGTAGCAGCTGTAGATGAATGAGAAAATGTGACGGCTTGCAGTATTTCTACGGCACACCGTAACACATTTTGATTATGTGAAAGCACCTTTTCAGAAAAGAGAAAACTAAAAATGTTTATTTTATTGTTACAGTATATTACCTTTTTCTCAGGTGGTTGATTCTCTCTGAAACTTGGAGGATCCGTGCCCACATCTTTTGTCCTGGGAGATCTAAAGCTGGCTGGGTCGGTAGCTGCATCTTTAGTCCTACGTTGTTTCTGAGAGGAGGAAGGACGGAGCTTGTGGCTCTTCACAGGGTTAGTTCCCACGTCCTTCACCTTGGGCTTGTGTGGAGAAGAGGAGGGGCAAGACTTTTGAGCTCGTGGAGATTGCCTCACAATACGACCATTTTGTTTGAGTTTCCGGAGAAACTTTGAGCGTGGGGAGTAATCAATGGCATAAACAGTTTCATTTATGCATGCTCTTGGTGCAGTCCTGAAAGTAGATAAAATATGTGAATAATTCTATTTAAACAGGGATCAACGAGGTTGTGTGTTGTGCTATAAATTTTTACATTGCGTGTCAAACGTCAAGCCCAAATATCCTGAAGTTAGCTTTAAACAAATATTGAAGTGAAAAACTGCATATTTTTTTGGTAAAATGGTGCTGAACTCACAAATCTTCAGATGTAACTCTTGTATTTTTAGAAACTGTGACACTTTGCAGCACTCTCCTCCTTTTTGTTCTCAATGGGGCGTCAGTTTTGCGGCTCTCATGAGTTTCGTGAGGCTGTTTCAGCTTGTATATCTCGCGCCGAGGCTGCCGAGATTTCGGACCTATAGAGATATATTATTAATAATGGTCTCTATCAAATAATATTTAACAAAAACTTACTTTTTTGTGACATGGAAACTTTGTTTACAAATTTTTTAAAATCAGTTGGAATGTCTGAATTATCAAAGGTGCCAACGTTATTAAACATTAAATTATGATTTTATTTGTGCAATTAAAGATGATTTCTCAGAGTTTTAAAATGCAAAATAGTTTTCTACGCTTAGTTTTTAATTTTGTGTAGTATATATACATGTAATCTTTAAATTATTCAAATTTTACAAAAAAATATTTCTGTTAGGTTGGCGTTTTCTGTTGCTGCAGAGGTGCTGCCCTCTTCTGGCAAAAAGAAAGAAGTTTACGTAAGAAATGGTGGGGTTTTGATTTTTAACTCGTAAACATTGGCATTTTTTAGTGTTTTCAGTAATTATCAGGTATGTAAATATCAAAATTTTAATGTAGATTTGTAGCTGAAAAATTATTGATTTATAATATATGTATTTTGTACCCATTATTAGTTAATAATTGTATTTTTTTGTACGGCTTGTTTTAGCGTCCAATCTGTTTTCATTGGCCAACCTTGATGCGTTTTATTATTGGATTAAATTTAATTAAGCTACATCCTTTAAATTTAATGTTTCCCGTTTATATAACCCACAAGCTCATCTGTAAAACATTTATCAAATTCTGAATGTTATTTTTTGATACAATATTAATTATTTCCTCTCATAATTATAGTTATTTTATTTTTTACAGAAAATCAAGATGAATTTTTCACCATTTGGAAATCCTTTTCAAACAAGCCTACCTTCAATGCATCAGTTTGCTACAAAGTTTGCAGAACCTGTCCTAGTAAACAGTACTGGAGGACAAAATACTGTTATGTTAACAACCATCGCTGGAGACGGCACTGCCGGAGGTATCCAATATCTTCCCGTATCAACAACAAACTCGAGTATCGTTCATGCATCTCAAGTCCAAAATTCAGTATCACGTATTACAACATTACCATCAAATATTCAAGTAATGAATACAGCTGGAGGAAAATATTCAACAGGCCAAATTATGAGTTGGGAAAATCTTCATATACCAGTTCATCATTTCACTGCTGTAGATCCTAAAATGGTTTCTTCTGTACCTTATTCTCAACAAAATGTTATACATTCTGGTAGTCCACCTACTGTATGGCCTGTACGACTGATAAACTCAGCAGTTATGAATACTGATCATATGAATATTGAATATCAAGAAACGGAGCCGCAAGATTTATGTAAAAATGTCAAAGATGAAAAAGAAGGTGTAAAAAATGAAAAAGTTGAAGAAAAAGTTGAATTAATACAATTTCCTCTTCAAGGTTCAGAAAAATTCATGACTTGGTCTGATGGTACAGGAACTGCCGTAGCTGATTATTTATCTCGCCTTCCAACCACGAGCATTCCCATAAGTTTACATCATTTCCTAAAATATTCATCAGACACTGGTAAAAAAGAAGGAATGCAAGAATTAACTTTACTTTCTGAACATCAAATCTCTCATCATTCAAATGATCAAGATATCGAGAATACAGAGCAGCAGCATCATCAACAGCAACAACAACAACAACAACAACAACAACAACAACATGAGGAAGAATCTGAAGTGTCAACAATACAACAAAGTAAAAAGAAAAAGAAAAAACAAAAAGTTAAAGAGAAGAAACCAAAATATCGTCCTGGAGAAATACGTCTTTCGACTGCACTTGATGGATCCATGTTATTTTGTTGTCCTGAATGTCATATGGCATATCCTGAACGTTTCTCGTTAGAACAACATTTATCAGGACATAAAATGGAACGTCGTTTTGTTTGTGATGTCTGTGGTGCAGGTTTAAAAAGAAAAGAACATTTAGATCAGCATAAAAGAGGACATTCTCAAGAAAGACCATTTGTGTGTTCAATTTGTTTGAAAGGATTTAAACGTAATGAACATTTAACGCGACATTATGTAATACATTCTGGAGATAAAGGTCATGTTTGTGGAGATTGTGGAAAAGCGTTTTCTCGTAAAGATCATTTACATAAACACGCACAAACACATATTGCAAAGAGGGTGAAGGCTGAATTAAGTCAACAAGGATTACCTTTGACTCCGTCTGTATTAGTTCCAGCTCCGTCTATGTCTTAAAATTCTTTGCCCTGCCTTTTTTTGAGGTCTACCTGCTTGCCATTGAGAAATGTATGAAAAAATTACGTAGAAAAATTATGTAAGTATACTAAGTAATTTAAGAATGATGATTGGTTCAAATATATACTATATTTTTTTAGAATTTGAAGGAAATTCTTAATTTTTTAATAGACTGTACATTGTTAGACAAAAAGGGTTGGACAAAGCTATTGTGTACCATGGTAACTAGAGGTCAGGTAATGCATCGTAAGATAATATAATATATTAATGCAGCAAATGTGACAGTTAAGCCACGGTGGCTCGCGAAGGATCGTTCATCCTGAAAAATTCTTTCCTATCTTAAGATAACTCTCCGCCCAATCCCATGTATTAGGCTTACAATGACTATATACTAGAGGATGACCTAACTCTCAAACCATTTGGTTTTGTCTTTAACACGACACAATATACTACACACCTTTTTTACAATAAAGTCCTTTTATAATTATTATTAATATCAGATATCTGGTACGTACGGCACTAATTTCATGAGCTCATTTGATTGGCTATCCTAACTTAAAAGATGCTGCTTTTGCCACCAGCACTACTCTGTCAGTTTTTTTACATCCCCATACAGACCGGTCGCTAGAGAGTGGTTCATTCAGCAAACTTTCTCCCAAAGGTTGACAAAATTGTTGAGTATCTAGGTTCTGGAATTCAACGTCCTAGGCCATCCTTCTAGCATACAATTCTTAATTGTTAGGCTCTGCCAATCAGATTCCACAGATTAGATGACTATGTAGGACGTCCAAGCCATTTAATAAGTATTTAAAAGGATATCGAGTAAGAACCTTTTACACACAAAATTTAACAATCCCTATCGCATGGTAAAATAGAGTTCATATTAGCTGACCCATTAAATTTAACTGTGACTAAATTTAAAAGCTCTCTAATTATATGGTAATAAATTACTGTTCAAGGCAAATCGTCTCTCTTCCGCAATAATGAGCTATCTGCTCCACGATCTCGTTGCAATAATAAGATGTCTGCTCTTTCAGGTGAGCGCAATTTTGAGCCTTATTTTATACCGATTTATAGCTCAATATTGCTTTCATCTGAAATAGCAGACAGCTCATTATTGCAACAAGATCGTGGAGCACATAGCTCATTATTGCGGACGAGGGACGATATATTATATGCCTTATTTAATGTGTACAGTATTTTTTATATATTTTCCTTCAAATTCTACAAAATATAATAATGAGAAAGAGTAATTAATTAATTAATCAAGTAATAAGAATGAAACAATGGTTGCTCTAATGTGCCTTTAATAGTATTGTGTGATTAGTTATTAGATAACATACTTTATATACAGTATCAATAATATAAAAATATTAATCTAAATTTCAAGCTTACTTGTATGATTTGCCAAAAAAAATCATAATGCCAATAAATTCTGCTTTCAAAATATTTAAAGTATAATATAATATAATATGTAACATGTAATTATGTATAACTTATCAAGTGTCTTACTTGCTTTTCCCACCTCAGTATTATATAATTGCTGCTGCTACTTTAATAATAAGTACCAAGTTTTTTATTTATTTTTTTCCAGCTCGTACATGACCAGCACAAATAATTTCCATTTTTTTTACAATAATTTCAGTATGTGTATCTGCTAACCACCTGTATTAAGTAGTTATTTATATTTTATAATTAAATTTGTAATTTTGGTTGTTAAAGGTAAATTTATGGAGTTTTTTCGTTTTTTTCGTTTTTTTTTTTTTTTTTTTTTTTTTTTTTTTTTTTTTTTTTAATAATAATAATGTAGTATTAAAACAACAACTTTGATTATGATCATTGATTATAAAATATTTGTGTGTGTGTGTACAATTTTAATTTATTTTTTTCATGTTTTAAGTACCTTGTTTGTGTTTAATTTAATGATTATTTAATTCATACTTCTGTAGAAGATTTACTGTAATATAAAGCCATCAATTTAATAATTGATTTCCAAATAATTTGAGATATTTTGGATAGTTTTAATATTAGAATCAGTTACTATGTAATAAAATAAATTTTATAATGTAACTGTTTAAAATTGCATAAAATTATATACTATAATATGAAAATCATAAGTTTTGCATGGACTGTAATTCTTAAATTTTAACTTTGTTAAAATGGAGTTTCAATAATTATTGGATATAATTATGTTTTTATACAGGATTTTATAAATTTTATATTATGTTTCTTCAAAGAATTAATACAGAATGCTTTAAAGCCTAAAAACAAAGTAATCGTAAATTGTAAAAGTAAAAATATCAAAATGTTTCAGAATTTCATTTCCTTACATTTCTTTTAGTCAGTAGAAAACATTAAAGTAGACAACCTGTTATCACACAAGTAAATAAGGAACTCAGTCAAAGCACTTATAATGTTGCCAAGAGCAGTATTTTTTCAGAATTCCTTACTTACATGAGTGATAACGGCAAAACGTTGCAGCCTACTTCAGAGCTTTCTACTGCTTATAGTAATATGAAATATTTTTGAGACAACATACAATATCGTTGTCTCAGAATGCAAGTCGCATAAGTACAAAAATTTTGTACTTCAATATAATTTTATGTAACTCAAAGAAATGTTAATTGTATAACAAAAGTTTTTACTTAATTAATGATACAACTTATATTCTCAGATGACGATATATGCATATTTAAATTCAGCATTGGTTGTGAATGTCATTTAATTTTATTGATAAACAATACAGTAATTAATATTATTTAATTTTGAATACAATAATACAGTATTTAATACTACGTACACTCTCTATGATCATAGAATTTTTTGTAATTAGATGATAAATATATTTTATTTTGTAGTTGACAAATAATAATCTTTCACATATCCAATGGACTTTAAATGCTTTTAAAGCTAAAATGAATAGAGTATATAGAGACAGCATAAACTTTACCATTGGTGCTCTGTTTGTGAGCATTGTTATCGAGAAGTAGTGAACTTGTTTTGTAATGCTAGTGACCAGAGTAATTCTTATCCTTTCCAAAATTGCAAACCTCTGCTTCTAGCTTTCTTTTGGAGTAAATGGAGTATCAACCTCAATTTTTTTGTATTGCAGAAATGGATAGAAGGTGAAAAGTTATGCTAACCTGATTTTTTTCAGATTTTTTAGAACTCGGGAAGTATTTTTAAAAAATTATTGAAAATCCTTTTTGTGACGTCACGCGCTTACCGCGTCCTATCTTTTTCTTAAGGAGAGGCGTCTCGTGACGTCACAAAAAAACTTTCAATAACTTTTTAAAAATAGTTCCCGGGCTCTAAAAAATCTGAAGAAAAATCAGGATAGCAAAACTTTGCACCCTCTATCCATTTCTGCAATAAAAAAAATGAGGTTAATACTCCATTACGCAGAATTTCTTGCTGTCCCTAGACAAGATAAAGGTCCTTTGTCCAGAATAATGAGCTATCTGCCTACCACGATCATGTCCAACAATGACTGGTCTGCTATCAGGTGAGCGCAATTATGAGGAAGATAGCTTATTATTCCGGATGAGGGACGATATATTGAAAGGCATCACAAGCCTTTTCTTATTCATTGTCAGACAGCTATAAAGATATCAGATTTTAAAACTTTTTTTAAAAAACTTGATGTCATAATTTCTTGCCTTGAAAACTCTATTGGGGCAGAAGATAACTGCATGTGTTACATGCTCCTCATTTAATTAATTAAAGGTCGTCCATTTCATCTTTTTTTTTTTTCTATGAAAATGCCAAAATTGTACCATATCTTTTTGAGTTCTCATAATAATCTAGTGAAAAGGTATTTTTAGTTGTGTATTTTTTTTCAGGTAAATGTATATAGTTATAAATCAATTTCTTTTTATAAATTATTATTTGTTTAATTTATAATTTTTGTTTGTTCCTAATTAATTTAATTTTGTCAATATCTAGGTTAAATTATTCATTATATTCTAATTTACATTTTTTTTCTTAAAATTAATTATTGTTATAAGGTTTTCATTTGAAATTGTACAAATAATATACAAACAAATTATGTTAATTATAATTTTTTATTTTTAGCAATTAATTATATTGTACAAAACGCTCATTACATAGTACCAAGTGAAACACAAGAAAGGAAGGAAAAAAATAAGAGTTAAAAATTAAACTTGTATTTGATTGCCTAAATTTGTTGTTTTTTACAAACTCTATATTCTAAATGACACATTTACTAATTTGTAATCTATTAATTAACAGTAATGATAGTTTTATCAAGGTATTTTTACTGTATATTTTGTTTTCAAATTTGAAAAATACAATCTTCATGGAATAAAAATAATAATGTGAGCTAAAATTATAATTTTCTTATAAATATATTTTAATTTTTCTGATTGTGTATTCACCAAATAAATTTATATGTAATTTTAAAAATATCTTTGTTGTTCTTTTATTTTAAATTACTCAATTCATGCATGCATGTACATTTATTTCGTCAGTATTTTTTCTATGCAATGCATTTACAAGAAAATAAAAAATAGTAATGATACATTTTTTTTTTAAGTACTCAAATTAGGAACTTAAAAAGTAAAATACCTTAAAAAGCACAGGTGCCATGTAATATTGACAAAGAGGGGAAAAACATAAAAATTTACATAGTCACATAAGGTTACAAGGACGTTCATGTTCATATAATTTCTAGTAAGTCTAAATTGATTTTACTGTAAAAATTTGAGCAGCAGATAATTTTTTTTTAATACTCGATCATTTCAGAATTTAAAAGCAAAAGACCATACAAGATTCCATGCTCCTTGTAGCATAATTTCAGCAATATATTTTTTTAACATAACAATTTAGAAATTTTATATAGTCTTTGGATTAAAATTTAATTAATTTATGACAGGAAGTGATTAATTGGCATAAGTATTACTAAAAAAAGAAAAGCATGCATCAATAATTAATTAAAAAAAATTTTAACTCTTTTTTGATGTTTTGATATATTATAAATTAAGTGCTTTATAGTGGAGCTTTCACATAATTCAAATTAGTTACGCACATGTATAATAGCTAGTCCGTACAAATAATTTTTATTATTATGAAACTCTAATATAGTATATATAAACTCATTTCACCCATACAAATTTGTATATATTTGTAAAATACATTACAATATTAAAAAATATTGTAATTTTCAGAAGAGGTGCCCTAGCTATATATATAGCATACTTATAGTTTTTTTTATTATTATTATAAAAATTGTTGAGTCAGATGTGTTTGTGCAGTTTTTAAATTAAACATTTATTTGGAATCTGTTTGAAATTTGTCAAATTCATTAATAAATTTCTTTTTATATATTCTGTACTTATGCCAATTTCCTGTATTTATTAACCATGCAAAACAATGTAACAAAAAGAATACAAAAAAACTAATAAATAAAAATAACTAAAAGTGTCTGCTGCCAATTATTTTTATTTACTTTTTAAACCTTTGCTCTTTGGCAATTTGCAGGCTCTCAAAAATCATGACTCTCAAAAAACAGTCTTTTTAGGTTTACAAAACACAAGATGTTTATACACATGTCACATATTTATTTATACATTTATAATATATATATTTTTTAGAACAGCAAGAGCAAAAACGTTTCACAAATGTTGCAGTTAAAACTTATCTATTTTTAATCACCTGACATCATCAACTAATAAAAGGTGCAATGAACTTTTTAAAGTAAATAATATGCTCTTGCTGATTTATAAAAACAAAATTGACGCAAAAAAATAAATCCTGACCTATACTGCAAATGCAGATTCATTTATTTTCATTTTATTTTTACTACTAATACACATATAATATATATTACTTATCACATTTTTCTGTGTTTTTTTTATATTTATTTTACTATTTTAATCGTTTGACATTTATAAAAAAAATTGCAAATTTCGTCAAATATTTTATAAGTACTGATACATCAATTACTTTGTGTTAATATAATAATAGTTTTTTTTTTCAAGTTATGAAAACAATATCACTCAATTTATGTTTTTTCTTTAATAACCTAATTTTTCTTTATAATATATAATTTGTTGGTAAGATGGCACTAATTAATTGTTATTAATATTTTAATTTAATGATTGGTCCAAAAATATTAATAAAAAATTTTGTATGGTATAATATAGTATTAGGAAAGATTAAAGACAGCATAGCTGCATTATTATAAACATAAACAGATTCAGATCACAAGAAACTATAAAACATAATATCAACGTGGCAGTCAAGAATTATTGTAATTCCAAAATTTCCAAATGAAAATATAAAATTTAAATTAATTAATGTCACTGCATACACAGGGGTGTTGGAGACAGGGGTACCTTTACTTGAGTTTATTACACCCCCACTGAAATTGTGCAAAAAAAATATATATAGGGAGTGGGTGTGTCGGTCTACCCTCCCCCCTCCCTTGATTATACTTTTATTCGGCTATGCCACAATTGTAAACAATGAAAGACACGCCCCTTGGAGTTTCCTGTCCATAAAACTGATATGCGGTGTGATGATCCTGTCTAGAACTGGTCAGAATCAGAAAAGCTCCCGACCAATCAGAAAATTATAAATTTCCATTTAGTAGAATTTTCAAGGGAATTGGAAATATTGAATTTTCTAATTGGTCGAGAGTTTTTCTGTTCAGATTTCAAAACAGATCTGGTTAGTGCTAAAGAAGGTATTTACATTTCAGTTTTCTTGACCAGAATCTATGATAATAGCCTTACATCTTGCTTGGTATTTGTATTAATTTTCGCTACCGGAGCGTAGTTTTAACTCTTTTTTTAAAAAACAAAATAATGGAGATACAATAATTTTCAGTCTCCACGTTGCTTTTTTTTTATAATATTTATATCTAAAGACAGTCTAACAAATAGAATTAATTGGATCACACACAATGACTTAATTACAAATTAATTAAAGTTCCGAGGAACAATTATTATTATTAATAAAAAAAGCTAGATTCAAATGGTAAAATTTTCTTATAAATTATTTATTTTTCAATTAAAAAATTTTAAAGCACCTTTTAATTCTTTCTCACTGATTATTCATTATGAATCTAGCTTTCAAACATAGAACAAAAAGAACGATTAATAAGCAAATTTTTTTTAACGGTATAGCCAAATTTCTTACTGGATAGTATTTTACAAGATATTTAAGAAATAGTAATATACAGAAACACAGTAGAATTTAAGAGTAAGAATGTAGTATTTTAAAATTAAATAAGTAGGCCTTAAAAATTCCATCACATTTAGTAAAAATTATGGGATATGTAAATAAAATCATAAAAGAATTTTAGCTCTACTTTGTTTTTAAATTTAATTTTTATATGTAAATTATAATTTAGGATCAGCCTTTTTTTAAATTAGTCTATACTGCTTTATATATAAAAACACATTTCTATAACCATAATTATAATTTTATTCTTATATAAAGATTTATTTGATGAATATTTATTAAGTATGCATAGATAATAATGAAGTTAAATATTATAGTAAAAATACCTGAGATATTAAATTGGTATCATATAGAAATGAGTTTGTATATAACAAAGTACTGGTATTTTATTTTTTATAACATTCTTACTCCAAGTCAACATTAATTTTAATAACACGGACACACACGCACACATTTTGAAATATCTATCTCAGTTATAAAAAAATTTGGCTTATTATATTATTTTTTTTTTCCCACAGCATTTTGTCGACAACTTAAGATTTATAAGGTAAATAAGGTCATGGACGTCCATCTAGGCTTGATCCAGGTAGATGATTCAATGGATGTAACGGAGTTCCCATATCTCCCCCTCCTGGTTCTAGTAGACTGCTTGCTTCACACGGTGGTAGAGGATCAACAGTTACCGAAGATAGACTGTGTATTGTAGCTCCCGATGGCATAGCTTGTTTTTCTGGTGCATCTTGAATGTGAATTACTCTATTGAATGCCTTCCATCGTTGACAAAGACGTAAATAAGTTTTACATTGTATGTACATAAAAACAAGACCACCCATAAAACCAATTGCAACAACAACTAATTTTGTCCAAAATGGCCATTCTAACATACCTTTACGTACTTCTTCAGCGGTACGATCCACTAAAACATATAATGACCAAACAACACATGCTAATGTCACTGAATGAAATGCGACACTACATAATAAACGTCGTCGTTCAACTGGACTCATTTCTAATGATTCCCATTTACTAAATGGTTTGATTTTACTTTGCATTACAAATTGAAATTTGCACAATTCACAACTGCGAATGTCTGAAGATTTTATCCACTGTTGTAAACATGCTTGATGTACATATCTTAATGATCCAGCACAATAACATGGTGCAATAAGAGGTGCATCAATATCTGCTTCACAATGACAAATACGACAAATTTCTTGATTGTTGGATAGAGTTGAACATTGAGAGACATTATGGTCATTCATGCCTCTTTGTGTTAAAATCACAGCTTCTAGTTTATCTGGTTCCCAGGGGTGCTCCAACTCAAGTGGAGATACGTTGATCATACAGGTCATAGGCCTTAACTATACTAAATATAGCAAGCCTGGGTCCACCCTACTTCCTTCTCTTATACTAGAAGCTATGCAAGCAGAGCAAAGCAAGAGGTTTCAAAATATTCCAAAATGAGATCTGAAACAAGTGACATAAAATTAGTATCAAGGTTAAATTACCATTATAAAAATATCAATTTTATAATATTGTCAGTGTATATATTTTGAAAATTATTACTTTAAGACTTCAATAGATTATTTCTTCAGCTTATTAGCATAAATTAGTTGACAATTAAATGCAATAGAAAGGTGCAACTGCATTTTTCAAGTGACGTTTCTTTTCTAATCAGTTCTTGCAACACAGATGATTATACATGAGACGCCATGACGTAAGTTTCGTAATATTTTATTTCAGATTTTAAAAATTGAATCAAATTAACAACAAAAATAAGGAAATTTCTCCTAAATTTTGAAAAATTTAACAACCCTTTTATTTTTTTAATAGTTTGAAAATATTTTGAAAAGTAAATAAATTTAATTTATTTAATATCCGTTTATCAAGCTCGTCACGTTATAATTATCATGGCGACAAATGGTCAGCTGCGGTCATATCGTTGAATGAATTTGTCATGTTTTTAACGTCTATTTATTGATGTGAAAGATTAAATGTGAACATGGGAGCTAAAGACTCTAAACCAAGTTGCATAACTTATGAAGAAGCAGTTAAAAGAGGTAATATATTTTTATTATTTTGCGTTTTAAATAATCAATCGCAGTTGCTTCAAAGATTGCGGGATAAATTATTTTACCACTTTAGCTGATAAGCATTGCTGCTATTCATATATTTTGGGGCCAACTTTTGCATATTCTATGATAAAATGATAACGATTTTATCGTAAAATATTTATTGCATACGTGATATATATTGTAATTTTCGTTGTATTACATTAAACAGTTTAAATCAACAGGCTATTATTTGAACAGAAACTATGCATACCTGCCCACTCTGTGGTAGGCGTGGGAACTTGTGATTTTATTATAATCTTCGAATAAAAAGACGTGAATTAACATTATAATTGAACCCATAAAGTCTACGCAGTATATTTTATACACGTGGATATTATGACCTCCTTTAATAACCCTAGCTGGTGGGTTTGTCTAGCCTAATTTAATTTCATAATAATTTTAAATCCAATTAAATGAATACTATCGTGTATTTTTACTATATGTACGACCGCGTATATTTCAATATGTTTGTATTTATCTATATAACAGCAAATAGGATTACAACAAGCAATAAAAATTGATTTTTTTTAATGGAAATGAATTCTGATAAATTCTACACCATGATATTTAATAGGATTGATAGCATGCGTATCATGTTCATTGTAATAAAATGCCTATAAATTATATTATCACTTCAGAGATTTTTATTACAGTATGCATTATAAAATGTTAGGAATGCATTCAAACAAGTGAAGCATACAATAAAAGGCCTGTTTTATGCTGACTGTTGCATATTATACAGTAATGCAATATTATCATACAATACTGTAATAAAAGTGTCTTTAAGATTGATTTTCTTTCTTTTTTCAATTATTTTTTTGTTACAGTGTGTACATAATATACACCACTGGACAGTAAAAAATGTTGCATTGTATAGATATGCACACACCATGCAGTCACCAGAAACAAATCGAGAGGTTTCTTTATCTTTTTGGGTAGGAAGAAAAAGGGGGGGGGGACTCTCCTACTGCCTATAATAATTCACTGTAGGTGCAAAAAAAAATGGGATGTTTGGTACAGTAAGAAATCTTTTATACAGTAATGTACATTTCTTATTGTTTTTATTTTTTGTTTTTTTTTTGTTCCTCAGAGTTAAGTACGTAGGATATTTTTCAAATTTTAGTGAGAATCATTACATTATTTACTGAAATATTTTAATATAATATGTATAGTATATTTATTTTGTAAAATACAGCTACTGTACTAGTAAGAAATATGTGTACTCTATATCTGTGTTCAATAAAAAAAAAAAAAAAAAAAAGTTGATAAATACAGTAAACAATTTAATACTGTATTCTCATGGCTGCCTCAAAATCATCACAATTTTGGTATGGTTTTGTCACCATAATTTATCCAAGATAACATGTCTGTTTCATTTTGTTAAATATTATAAGGTATCATGATGTACTGTAATTACTGTAAATGAAAGTCAGTTAAATGATACAAAATGCATATTTCTTTCCTCAAATTCTCCGCAGTTAAGTTTTAATAATCAGTGGGTTAGCCACCTCTTTACTACCCATTTTTTACGGCAACATTGTCCCCAAATTACTAAGAAACTATGAAAAAATAATAATAAAAAAATGTGATCTGAACTATGACACACTGTGTGTCACATTTTTGTCATATTTCTAATTTCCTCGGTCATTTGTTAACTGTTTGCAACATGGAATCTAGCTGGCCCAGCATGAACTGAATACTTCCGAGCATCTCCGATCATAATCTCATTGAATATGACAATCAGTGTTGACGACAAGCGCAATAGAGTGTAATGTTTGATTTCTGGTTTCAGTATCTGAGGCAGAGCTCAAGAGACTGCGAGAAGCGTTCAAGAAGCTTGCCGGCCTTAACAACTACATCTCCAAGCATGCCTTCACGAGGGACGTGCTGGGCGATGGACTTCCAGCCACCGTTGCAGAGGTGAGGAGCACAAGTTTGTCTTATTAAAGGAGAAGAACGTCTTCAATTTTTGTCTTAATAAAGGAGAGGAACGGCTTCAATTTTTTTTTGTATCATTTAATTGATGATTTTGGACCCCAAAAACTAAAGAAAGTTTCTCTCGATAATAAGTTTTTTTTTTTGTTTTTTTTTTTTTTCAATGTCTAATATATATTATTAAGTCTTTAGGTTCTATTCTTGAGTATTTAAAAAAAAAATGATAAAAATATGAAAGTTATAGACGTTTTCCCTCCTTTAAATTGTACACAACATATTTTATTTTCAACAGGTTCCTGTTATAGTCTGATTACAAACAAAGGTAAATGTTTTCTTTGCGTAAACAATAACAATATAACATTCTTAAAGTTACTGTAGTCAACACACAGTAGCCTAGTGGGTAGAACTATTGTGACTTTGTTAGAATTTTTTAGATATCATGAAAACTTTGATTTTAAGAAACTACGGCTGGCATGTACAGACATTGTCCTGGATAATTTCCCTGACTAATGAAGACCATTCAGGTAGTTGCTTGTCCAAACTTTCTTCTTTGTCCTCCAATACAATCCTTATGGGACAAAAAAGTGCTGCCAAAAAATTGGTACCAAACAGACTTATTGTTTGGCAACGGCTGAGCAGTGAGATACTACTGAGAGAGATCCTGACGGCAATGTTTTGCAGCACATATTCGTGGCATGTGGCGGGACACCGAAAGGGATCACATTCTCAAACCTACTGTGTGGCCTGGTGCTGCTCACCAAAGGCCGAGAAGAGGAAAAAATGAAATGTGAGTTACTTTACTAAACGATAGGCGATAGTCAGCAATTATCAAGTTGTATTTGAGCTTCGAGTGTATTAAAGTATCAAGTTCACTTAAAAAATGTGAGATAAAGCTTGTTACTCTTTGTTGGCTATCAAAATTAACTGTCCTCATAGTATTCCCTATTTGTGTTTTATTTTGAATTGCTAAATTATTTATTTTATGAGCACAGGAGTCACCTTGTTGCTTCATCACAAAACAGTAGTAACAATAGTAACCGTTGTGTTTAATGGAACTCTCTCTCTCTTCCCCCAATTGTTTTCTTTTTTTTCCCATTATTGCTAAGTGAAAATATCAGTATAATAGACTTGATACCCGCCTGATGTTTCCTTGTCTGATTTCGTCATCATGTTTCAGTTCTGTTCGGTCTCTACTCTAACGAGAATGGCAGCCACATCACTCGAGAGGAGATGCTACGACTCGTTGCGGCGTCAGAGATCGGAGGGAGAGCTCCAGACTCGGTCGCAGGTCTCTTCTCAGAGGTGAGAAAATGTAAAAATAACGTGTTCTCCTGCTGTCAAGATATTTAAAAAAATTTAGTTTTTAAATTAATTTTCTTTTAAAACTCCGTATATTTCATAATGTTACTTTCATGTGTTTGACAGGGTGACCGCGTGAACTATGAGCAGTTCCGAGACTGGCTACTGCTGCACCCCAATGCCACGGCCTTGTCTCGCTGGCTATTGGTCGAGCCCTGTAGCTCCGCCTCCTCCGCAGCCTCCACCCCCCTCCCTCCCCAAGACTCTGACACGCCCACCTTCTACCAGACTCTTGCTGGCGTCACACACCGTGAGTACCAATGACCTTAATTGATAGCTGTATAAAAATCAAGAAAAGGGGGTTAATTTTTTTTTTCGTGCAAGACATCAAATTTAAATTTGAAAAAAATTAAAGACTTTTACTGTATTATGTATAGCAAAGAGCCGAGTCTAAGCTAGGCCTAAATTTAAATCTCATCTATACAAATGACTATGGTCTTGAGTATATTACTGATATTTAACAGCTTTGAAAATACCCCTATTTAATTCTTATGTCTAAAATATTTTAATTTTTTTTTATCACATTTGGAGATACTTTAAAAATAAATACAGTTTTACTTATTTTGAAAGCAACTTTTTATTCATATAGAAATAAGGAAAACAATTAAATGGTAAAACTTTCTTAATATTGTTCCAGTGGAGGAGAGGGAGATTCACTGGCTGGAGCAGCGCTACTGGACTCTCCAGGCTGCCTCCCCTACCGGCCAGCTGGACCTGGAGACGATGCGGCCGCTGCTGTGTCCGCCCGTGCCACAGTCGGCATGTGCCGGTCTCTTCCAGGCCTTCGACCAGAACCAAGACCAGCATGTCGACTTCAAGGAGATGGCGTGTGGGATCTCGGCAGCGTGCAGGGGACCAATGGTAGAGCGGCAAAAATGTGAGTAGCAACGTCAAGTAAATGCTGAAAGGGAATAGGGTAGTTTGCAAAATTAATGACAGTATTTTTAATAAATATTATTAGGGAGAAATTTTTTGTTGAATTGTAAATTCCCAAGTTGTTTTTTTAATGAACAAAAAGTTGACAATTCAATATGATTTGACAGTTAATTAAATTTAATTTGTCGTTTTATAATTAGTATGGTCTCTGTAGCTCTGCAGCCATAATAATAGTCATATATTACAGTATGTGAAAACCTATGACAATACTGTAAATGTTTTTAATTTCTTCTCTCATTTGTTAATAATTAATACTGTATCAAAGATGTCGTGGCAAAAATGACTAACATGATTTGAAGTGAACTCGAGTTAGTCATTTTATACTTAATACTGTACCTGGAAATTCCTGTGCAAAAATGACTAACAAAATTTCACATCAAATCCTGTTAGTCATTTTTGCATCCTCGATGTTCCTTTCAAGTCATACATAATACTGTAATCACCAGCTCTTGCAATGTTCTTCAGAAAGTTCTAATTTTTCAATTCTTTTCAGTCTGCTTCAAAGTGTTTGATCAGGACCACGATGGTCGTCTAACTGCCGCTGAGCTGCGTCACATGGCAGAGGTGCTGCTCCTGGTGAGAGCTGAGAGCAACGCCACCCCCAGCACAGATCAAGGGGACACGCTAGGTGAGAACTTGACTTAACGACAGACTTAGCAATGTAAAATTATTACATGAATGTGTAATGGAAAATCAAAATATTCAATTTAATTTAAGGAAAATAAACTATTTAGTTTGTGGTAATCTTATTAAAGGAAAAAATAGGAATAACCAGCAAGGCCTTACCGATCGAAAGAATCTCAGCAGGTGAAAATCTTGCGGTCACTTGAAAGTTATTTACAGAAATATTTTTCATCACCAAGATGCTTCTTCAGTCAAAGGAGAAATTTGAATGATTTGAATTGATTGTTTTCTATTGCTGGCTGGTGTGGTTGGAGGGGGAAGAAAGGGTAAAAATACTGACAAGTGTATGATTGACAGGTGACGTGGAGTCGGTACTTGCTGACGTGCAGCGGCAGGTGCCAGAGTGCATGGAGCAAGGCCTCAGCGTAGAGGAGTACCTCATGTGGGCGATAGAGAACCCACTCCCCACCAGGTTCCTAGAGCTCATATTCCAGGTAAGAGAATGATCAAGCTATCCCTAATTTTTGTATCTGAATAAACAAGTCTTTATTTTGTTTTAATATTCATTGATTTTTTTTTAAATTCAAATTTCATTCTGTGTACTGTCTTTGTGATTAAAATAAAGTTCTTAAAGTCTTTAAATTAACCAAGATGAAGTAATTGGGTGTGATTTACAAAAATGCTTTCTCACTAACTATAGTTATTATCAGTCCAACTCAATGATACTAAGGTTAATCAGAAAACTGGTTATCTTTTTTAGTACTGTATTCACACTATTTTTTTTAAGCGTCTACAGGATAAAGTATATCTAGAAAATTCCTTGATCCTGAACCTATGATCCAGGTGTGCCACGTGGTTCTGGGACTACGCCCAACCACACGAGAAGAAGAAGGGGATGTAGTGCTGGGGTGGCTACAGAGAGAGGAGCGTCGTGGTTTGTGTCCCGGCCAGCTGTGGTACCTGGTGGCCGCAGACTGGTGGGCTGCCTGGAGGGACTACGTGGCCTCAAGTCCGCCCTTGGTACGAGGCGGCTCGGTACCGAGGTTGGCCAAAAGGTCACTAGATGGCAGTCTGGACTACCCCTCGGCCGAGGCGGATGCAGCAGTCAGAGCAGCAGCGATCAGACCGTCAACCAACAGTCCTCGCAAGGCCGCAAGCTCAAGTGCCCTCTCGTTGCTGGATACTCCAAAGTAAGTGGACTTAAAGGAAAAAAAAAAAAAAAAATTAAAAAAAAGTTATGTTATATATATTTATATATTTTTATCGTTTTGTCCTGTTATTTTAATGAAAGAAAAAAAGGACAGAAAACACTCATAAAAATACAACTTATTGAAAGGTGATAAATGCTATATTCAGAGGGGCCATGTTTATTAGAATAAATTTTGCATAGATGATTTTTCAATAATATAAATAAATGTTTTATGTATCGTGTTAATAAACAAAGGATGAAATTGTGCAAATTAATCAAAGTTCTTGTAAAATAAATAATTTTTTATTTCACATTTTTACAGTTTGTATTAAACTTTGTAAAAGAAAATAGAATAATTTTGACAAAACTGTAAACTGCACTTTTAATTTTTTTTTTTTAAACATAAAAATCAACTTCTATAATATTGGATGGTTTGATTTGCAATTAATTGAATTCCAAGGCTTTAAGATAAAATATTGAAATACCATAAATATGTTTCATTATTGATATATTCAATCTGTTACAGTGGTGGGTCCAGCCCTAGTCAATCCCCGCTGGCATCCCGTCGAGGCCCCGCCCCCTCCTCCTCCCTCACCTCCGTGCTGGCTGCTCGCCCCGGTGCCATTGACAACGGCTGCCTGGTGGTCCAGCCCGTGGGAGGTGCCGGCAAGGCCGCCTCGCTCACCGCAGAGGGCGGCAAGCTGAGGCGCTCGGTGGTGCTCACCAGAGGCAGGGACTTTCAGCTGCTGCCCCAGGCCCTGTGGAGGGCACTCCTGCAGTGGTACGGAGGTTCTCCCGCCTTGCCGAGACAGGTGCGTTGTCTAAGTAGATTTGTTGTCTGTGCGATTTTCATGAGTATAAAAATTCCTAAATATTGTAGTAGTTCAGCATCATTAATTTCTGCTTAGTACTTTGTAATTAATGTTTTAATTTAATTTAACTACAGAATATACAGTGACATACAACTGCAGTGATATAGGATAGATTAACTTCTGAGGTGAATTTTGTTGTAGATCATTTTTGTTTTGTAATACGTAGAACTTCTGTTTTAAATGTTGAGTATGGTACTAATCACTCATTTTAAATTAAAAAAACATACTCAACTTGTGCAAGTGCTAAATTTTCATCATTACAATAGCTGTAACTTTGCTTATATGAATTAGCATAGTAATTTCTACTTTGTGTTTTGCTCCATTTAATATAATTGTCATTTATATTGAATTTTCCATGCAGCACTACAAGCTCTCATTCTGTTCCACAGGTGATTCTTCCCCGCAATTCGATACAAGCAGAGCTCGAGCTGTACCCCGTGACATTGAGAGTTCTGCGACATCAGTCTCAGCCCGCCACTCGCCCTGCCACCCAGCCTGGCTCGTGGTCAGACGTTGTCGGGGGATACGGAGCTGCTGCTCTCAGTGAGTATACACATAGTTGTAAAAAAAAAATCATTATTTTCTTTGAAAATCACATTACATTACATGCAAGTATTTTAGATGATATTTTAACTTATGCCTATAACACTGTATGACTAACAAGTAAGGTGTCATAGTAGATACTAATCTGCCTAGCTTTTAAAATTAAATTTAAATTAATCTAATTCAATATACTTCTTATGCTTTTTAAATTAAAATAAATCCTCCTAACTACCCTGTCTTTATTTTATTTCAAAGATGATATAACTCATTGAGATCCATGGTTCAGTAAAGCCTCTGTTTGCAGGCTCTACAGGTTATGCCTACGTACCCCAGATGACAGCTCCCAAGCGCTACCTGGCGTACATGGCCGCCTTCAGTCGCATGGCATCAGTGCGACAAGTATATGACTTCTTGTGTTCCACCCTGAGACTGAGGGCTGAGGATGTACGACTGTGGCATCTCAGGGATGAGGTGAGTGTTGCAGGAGAGAGTGGAAAATTGAGACAATCAATGGAACTAAATTTAAACAATTCTACTTTTGATTTGAAACCTAAACATGATAAAGGTAAGAGTACTTTAGGTTTAAATATACTTAAGAATTCTCTACAAGTTATGCTTGTTGAGTGATATTTTTACATCATACAGTATCTACACTGGCTGTCATATTTATTTAGGTTTTTAGCCATCAGCTCGTGTTGGCTAGTGATGTCCTTCGTTATGAACCGGCTACTGAGGGAGTTACAAACATGACAAAATCCTAGTTAAATGTGATGGCTAGGGTACATGCACTTTTCAAATCTGCAGAATATATTCTTTTATTTATTTATTATTTATTTTTTTATAGTGATCTTGCCTCTCATTATTCAAACGATGTTATATATTTTGTGTGAAGGCTCAGAACAACATGGTACTGCTGGAAGAGGAGGAGCCTACCCTTGAGGAGCTGCACATTGTTGACGACGATCAGGTGTTGCTGGAGGTGCGCAACAAGGACCTCACCTGGCCTGAGGAGATGGGATCTCTGCAGCAGCAGGACAAGCGTAGGCAGGGTGAGCACACTAAATTAAAAAACTTATTATTGCAAAACAGCTTTTTTCCAATAAGAATCATATACCTATTAGACTTCATTAATAAATGATCTTACTAAAGTTGTACACATAATTGGAAGTTTCTTTATTTTTTTAAATAAATAAAATGGTTGAAGTTAAAAAGTGTAAATTTAAACTGAAAATCTATGATATACTGTACACTAATAAACTCAAGTTATAATCTAAAACACCAACTATTTGATAAATCTGATTATGTTCCCTATGTGTCAAGCCCCCACTGAGAAGGGTGCGACGGGCCTCAACAACCTTGGCAACACTTGCTTCATGAACTCTGCCCTGCAGTGTGTCAGCAACACGAGAGCGCTCACCCAGTACTTCACCTCAAACATGCACCTCTACGAGTTAAACAGGTGAGTACCAACATGTCGATTTGTATTGCAACTTTAAAATAAAACTTGGAATAACTTGGTACCGGTATCTACAACATTATGTTTTAATCTACAACAATATGTACATTATGCAAATAATATACAGTATATCTTCTCTTCTCAGTTCCATCTTCCAAATTTTATATAATTGTGTGTAAAGTAAAGATTCAATTTGCCTCACTTCCTATGGCTCTCGGCTACAGTAGAAATGCCATAATTTGCATGTTAATTGTGTACATTAAAGTTAAATAGTACTGTAATAGTAAATTAATTTTCTTAATGAAGATACTAACTGAGATTGCTCTATTTTCAGGACCAACCCTCTGGGGATGAAAGGCCACATTGCCAAGAAGTATGGTGACTTGATCCACGACATCTGGAGCGGAACTGCCAAGACCATCGCACCTCTCAAACTAAGGGTGAGTCAGTAAATTAGAATTGCTTATACTGCATCAAAATGACATTAATTTTATCAAATTGAAATTGACAAGAGGCTAATTATTTTGTGTTACCTATAAAATTATGAAAGAAAAAAACATGAGCATGAGAGAGCAATATTTTTAAGAGTGAAAAAATTTGTTGCTTCAAAATTACAAAAAAAAAAAAAAAAAAAATCAAAAGAGGAGGAAGGATTAGTAAAAATATCTCAAATTAATAGCTAACCGGTACAATATGTAGATATTATTATCATTGATTGGTTGGTATTTTTGGGGCAATTGACACATTTTGGTCATGTATGGCCCCAGATATTATTATAATGGGGTACAGTACTTTTTATATATATATATATATATATATATATATATATACCGGTAATGGGATACTTTTTTTCAATTAATCCTGTTTACTAATAAAGAAAACCATCCCACTAATGACCCCTCTATACTTCAATAATTATAGTTCTTAATGCTAACGGTATTTGTAATGGTTTCAGTGGACGATTGGCAAGTACGCTCCTCGTTTCACTGGCTTCCAGCAGCATGACTCCCAGGAGCTGCTGGCCTTCCTCCTTGACGGTCTTCACGAGGACCTGAACCGTGTGCACGACAAGCCTTACGTGGAGCTCAAGGACAGCGGCGGCAGGCCCGACGTTGAGGTCGCGCAGGAGGTCAGTAGAGGTCACCTCCTGGGGGTGTTGTCAACGTCATAGCAATGTATTTGGGAGTTTGAAATATATACCGGTAGTTTTTATTATCTTTCTTTATTATTATTATTGTTTTTTTTATTATTAATTAATTATTATTTATTACTGTAGTTTAAATTATTTCTTGATACAGTATTGTATTACAGCGGAAATATTAAATTAATTAAAAATTAATACATTTTTGTGAGAAGGTGTTAGAAAAATGTAATTTTGTAAAATATTACAAAAGATGGGGGGGGAAAAATACATATATATAATATAATAAACAACAACTAGAAAAAAAATTTCAACCTAGAATGTGTAGTTCAAATAACTATAAAAATAATTTATTTTAATAATTTCCAACCTTAGCAGATAAGATAAGACAAATTGCTACTACAGTAATTTTTTTTGCAGTTTCAAGTTACAAGCCCCCCTGTACTCACCTTATTATCTGTCCCAGGCGTGGGAGAACCACATCCTGCGCAACAAGTCCATTGTGGTGGATTTGTTCCACGGTCAGCTCAAATCGAAGGTGATGTGCACGGCGTGTGGACATGAGAGCGTCCGCTTCGACCCCTTCAACTACCTCAGTCTGCCCCTCCCCATGGAGAGCTGCGTCCATCTCGAGGCCATCGGTGATTGTCTTTCTTTTTTATTAGGCATTTTTCTCATTATGCTACTCTGAATTTTTTCAGATTTTTTCGATTCCTGGAACAAGAAAATTATTGAAAGTATGGTCAGAGATCTTAGTGTGTAGAGATATAGAACGCTTATGGCCAAAATTTTGTTCAAACATCACAGATCTTGAAAGAAGTGCGACTACGTTATTCCGAAGCTTTTTAGGATAAGCATTCAGATGGCGTTACTGTGATGGGGTGACAGCTGCATCGCGACACCTGATACTCCTGCAGCTCCACCTACATGCAGAGACCTGAACGTGTCCTTTTTAATTTCATCTACAGAATTTCTTTGGTTTCTACGCCAACACATAGGAAAAATATTTGACACGGACATTCAATATCTCTACACTATAAGATCTCTGGGATGGTACCCGCCTGGAGGTCCTTGATAAAAGAGAAGGGCTAAATGCCACCAAAGGGTGTGGCTGCACTTTCAATGATTTTTAAAAACAGTTCTCAGTCCAGAAAAAATCTAAAAATATTGAAAGTAGCATATTTGTTGCCCTCTATTCAAATCTGCATTAAAACAATGTCATGTAGGTTGTCCATTCTAAGAGCTGAGAAAAAAAAAAAAAAAAAAAAAAAAATGGAAATCTTCAAACTCTCCTCTCAAATTCTAAAATCTACTCAGCAGATAAATTATAGTTTTTTAATTATTTTGTTTATTTAAAAAAGTCTATCAGAAAAAAAACTTGGTTTATTTAAAGATATTTTAACATTAAAATAAAAAAAAAAAAGAAAAGAAAAGAAATAGCACTCAAAAATCTAAAAATATGAAGCTAATTCTTATTTGATTATTTGATTCTTATTTGAATACTTACTGTATTCACAATACACCATGACAATCATTCCTACTAGGTTCTGACAGAACGATTTGTTGCAGTTGTCCGTCTAGACGGCTCGGTGCCAGTCAAGTACGGTCTACGTCTCAACATGGACGAGAAGTACTCCGCCGTCAAGGAGCATCTGGCCCAGCTGAGTGGCCTGCCTGCCTGCAGACTTCACCTGGCAGAGGTGGCCAGCTCGCAGATCAAGGTACAGGAGGTAATCAAAAACAGAAGTAAACCATTCAGGTATCTGTCTATACAAGATTAGAAACCTTTAATTATATATTTTTCTAAAGTAAAATTCAGTACATATAGTACTACTAGTATCTGTTCTTGCTTCATCATTCCTTTGCAAATGAGATTTTAGAATGGGAAAATTTTAGTGGCTTAATCGAAAGAAGGGGTAAAAATATGGTACTGTACTGTGAATTTTTTCAGATTTTTCTGAGACCGGGAACTATTTTTAAAAAATTATTGAAAGTCTATTTTATGACGTCACGAGCAGCACTGCCCTATTCTTTTTCTTAAGGAGTGCCGCCCGTGACGTCATCAAAATAGACTTTCAATAATTTTTTAAAAATAGTTCCCGGTCTCAGAAAAATCTGAAAAAATTCCCATACCATATTTTTACCCCTTCTTTCGATTAAGCCACTAAAATTTTCACATTCTAATATCTTATTGCAGGTAATATCTGGAGCAATGTAGGTCAGGTCTTAAATCAATAGTAATTGTACTGTACATAATAAATTGTAATTTAAGAGGAATTGAGGACTAGTTATCAGTACTTGTAAGATCCATCTGATAGTTGAAAAAAATGAGCACAATGTTTTCATTAAAAAAAAAAATTAATTGCCTATTCTAGCACTTCCTCTTACAACATTTATAAGTAAATGCAATCATACTGTTGATTAATTTTATTAGAAAGAACAGAATATTATCATATCGTCATGGTAGCATCTATAATGCTGATGTCAACTTGGTAGAAAATTCATCTTTTGCAGACATCAATTCTATACATTATCTTTGCCTCAGAATATGTGTCGTACAAACCAGCAATTATAGACCTTATGCGTCATGTAGAAGGGTCTATAATTGCATCAAAACTTTGTAGTTTATATGACACTTATATTCAGAGGCGACATTATGGGAAAACGACTTGACATCAATA
The DNA here is from genome assembly GCA_949825025.1 of Siphlonurus alternatus. Lineage (NCBI taxonomy): Eukaryota > Metazoa > Arthropoda > Insecta > Ephemeroptera > Siphlonuridae > Siphlonurus > Siphlonurus alternatus. The sequence goes on along the minus strand of OX463785.1, from coordinate 15,028,881 downwards.
AAAAATTAATTTTTTACCCACTTGATATTGTCAATATGGCAATGATATATAAACGTTACTTACCTTCCTCTCTCTGCACACACTCGGACAGCTCCTCACGATCCCCCGCATGTTGCAGTGCACGGTGGCGGACATCCAGAAGGTTCGCAGCCACCTCGGCAACTCCCTCTACGCTTACGAGCTGCCGGCCACTCTGGCGGTACCTGAGGCGGAGGACTTCGACATGGAAGACGTGGAGGAGCGAGGTGGCTCCAGCAGCCTCGGTAGTCTGGGCAGCAGGTCAAGCGAGGCCCAGGCCTTCACCAGGATCCAGAGAATGACCAGGCCACCCTCAGACAGCAGCTACCACCACCCTCCAACAGTCAACGGTGAGAAAATTAAAAAATCTTGATTCTTGACGCTTCTGTGGCAAAATGCTAACTTTGCAATTTCCAGAATGCAACAAAATTCTCACTTTCCATATCAAGAAGGTCTATTATTACTGTTCCAGGTGTATTTTTTACAACCTTCTTAAAATCGAAATGAAAAGTGAGCATTTTACCATGGAAGCCTCGAAATATAAAATCAAATAACAACGGGTTAAAATTATTATGAATTTTGTAAAAGAAACAGCAACAAAGTTAGTTCTGTAATTAGCATTAATTACATTACAAGATCTTTAGTGACAATGATGTATTTATTTTTTGATTGAAATCTTTAACTGCAACTTGAATTTTATTTTGTTGCAATTTCTGATAATTTCAATAGTAGAATTTAATATCAAACTATGTATAAAATAATTTTCAACTTTAAGAAAAATAAACTACTATTTAGGTTGTGATAAATGTTTAAAAGAAAAGGATGGGAGGAGAAAATCTTGTAGTCACAGTTCCACTTGAAGAATAGTTTAGTAGTTACATGTTAAATTCTAAGATAATTGTTTAAATGCTTCATCAGTTGCAAGTAGAATTTCAATCTAATCATAATGATTTTCTTCAGTAAAAGTGACAGATTAACTGTTAACTTGTTACATGTTTCAGGGGTTGCTGTACAAGCCCCCGTGGTTGGAGCCCCTCCCTCCCTACTCCCTCTGGGTCCTCCCTCTACGACTATGACTGCAGTGACTGCGGGAGCAGCCAGCCACTCAGTGGAGCCGGAGGTAAGATGGCTGGTCTGCATGCCCGCGATTCTTTGCTTCAAGGTAAATGCACAAACGTCTAGCACAGATCTTCACTCCTCCATCTCATCGTGACGTCTACTGTTGTGATGTCTGCCTGCCTCTCTGTGCTGTCTACATCATGTCTGTATCATATTTTAAGTTGCCTAACCTTTGAATTACTACTTATCACTTTAATTAATTTTAATTATGATATTGACGTGGCAGCGCCCATTTGTCCCATCTGCTTTCGGAAAAGTTCGGATATTAATTTATTTACGCTATGCAGAGCCATCTTTTGAGTGTTTTCAGAAGCTCTATCAGTGCTCTATCGATTTGAGTACGAAATTTACACAAAAGATGGCTCTGCATAGCGTAAATAAATTAAAATCTGAACTTTTCCGAAAGCAGATGGGACAAATGGGCGCTGCCACGTCAATATAATATATCTAATCTTACATTGTTTTTTTTTTTTTTTCCATGTATTTATTTCAAAAATGTTTCAAAACAACAAATTAAAGATAAATCTGATAAAATAGCTGATGTAAAAAAAAAGAAAAATATAAACATTACCTTCATTTTAATTTTGTCATATTTTTGGCAAATAAAATATATACTCTCTTGTAACATGATAATTCAAAGGTTAATGCTATGTTTATGTGCATATGCTTGCGCTATTGTACTGTGTGTTTAAGATGTTTGAAAAATGATAAACATGTTCTTGAATGTGTTATTCTTCAAATTGTAAATATTTAATCGTTTTAAAAATTTAGAGATAGTGTTTGAAATTTAGAAAAAATTATTATGTTTGTTCTATTGAGCAAAAGATTTTCTACAAATATTATTTTATTTTATATTCTTTACACCCCTAAACTTAAAACATGCTTAAACTTTTTTTCATTAATTTGTCAAAGAAACAAAAAAGTTGGTTAAAAAAGCTTACTGCTGTGTATAAATATATAGAATGGACTCTTTAAAATTATGGGTTCTTACTAATAAATTTTTATATTTCATATTAAAGATTGTCAATTTTGATAGCATTTAATTGTGTGTATGAAAACAAATCAGTATTACACTGTCATATTTTAAAATCAATATTATCAAGCTATGCTCTTGAGTGGTATGTTGTATGCTGTAAAATTTCTTGAACATATGGGGCTTAATTACAAAATTTTCCATCTTTCTCTTTCTCTGGCTTAATGTGCTCATGTGCTCATGTTTTGTAAAAGCACCTAATTCATTACATTCAAACTAACTTTTTTTTTTTTTTTTAAAGTTAAAATAAAGATTACTATTTTTTATTTTTTTGAAAAGTTGTTAATTATTTTGTTCATTTTAATTATGTATTTCAAGTTTGGCATTTTTATATTTATTAATACAATATGAATAATATGATTTCTCTTTTTATATGTGTTTCTTGTAATTTTTAAGCCGTAAAAAAACAGCAATTGAAATAGCATTTTAATGTTGTACTCTTTAAATCTAATGTCTCAGTATTTCAATCTAATGACTGATTACACTTTTTTATGTGATAGAGCTACAATGCTACTCTGGTTACAGAACGGTGGTGAAGGTGCCATCACAACGGTCACCCGTGCAAGGCAGGAGAGTGAGAGTCGTCGGGAGGGAGAGTCGTCGCCCGACAGTGCCATCTGCAGAATGTCGCCGGAGTCTCAGCCTGGCAGCGACGTTAGAAACCTCTCAGAGACTCAAATGGTAAGACACTGACTTGCTTTTGGATATATGTTGTGAGGAAACTAAACTAAATGATGGTAAAAAATAAAGAAAAGTACTAAAAGTAGTGAGTAGTTTGTTTTTAAGGTTATTATTTTTTACTCAGTCCACCCGTGTTCAAATAAAGTCCCAAAAACACAGCACCCTCCTGATAGTATGCTCCACACATTATGCAAAGTGTATTACTTCCTCGGTTAAAAAAGCACACACATATAATTACTGCATAGTATTACTTCAATGTAGATAGATAATGTAGATAAGTTTAAAAATATATTATAGTAGAAGTTTCTGTTATATTTGTTTCTAATGTTAATAAAGTTGCTATATTTAACTGACACGTGTTAGTTACATTATTTATTATTATTACTTTTATAAAATTGCTACACTTATTTACATTAGTTAAAAGTAATTTTTTTACATAGTTATGCATTGACAATACAGTAAAACCTTGTTATTACAAAACTTGTTATTAGGTCAAAACTCGATATTGAGTAAGGGAGTAAAGGTCACGTAAATATAAATTAGTATTGCAGGTATAGGAAAAACTTGATATAAGGTATACTCGATATAAAGGCCTTCTGAACCTTTTCACAGTATTAAGTGCACGGTTAGCTTTGCTTCAGGGTGATTCGGCTGCATAATTTTTTTTTGTTTCAGTAGCACAAATATCAGAGATAATAGCCGATGAAGAAGCACCTGTGACGTCACTCACGCTCATTCAGCGGCGACAATATAGGGAAATCCCTGCAAAAGATAGGTTCACTCCCGCTGCAACCACGGCCACAATTTTACTTCTGGAATTTTGAAACTTTACCAGGGCAGTCTTGATAGTATTTGTCAAATAGACTGAAAGAATTTTTTTGGTGGCGTGTGTACAGATTGAGTTATTGCGGTTGCAAGATAAGCTAAAAATTCAACATTGTTTTCCTATACAACATTTTCGCTCCTCTTTCTACCGCAATAACTCGGTTTGTATGAATGTTATCAAAAAAAAATCTTTTAGGCTATTTGACAAATACTATCAAGACTGCCCTGGTAAAGTTTCAAAATTCCAGAAGTAAAATTGTGGCCGTGGTTGCAGCGGGAGTGAACCTATCTTTTGCAGGGATTTCCCTATATTGTCGCCGCTGAATGAGCGTGAGTGACGTCACAGGTTCCTTTTCATCGGCTATTATCTCTGATATTTGTGCTGCTGAAACAAAAAAATTTATGCAGCCGAATCATACTAAAGCAAAGCTAACCGTGTACTTAATGTTGTGCAAAGGTTCATAAGGCCTTTAAGGTAAACCCAATTTCCTGGGTCCCTTGACTTTACGTAATATCAAGTTTTTACTGTAATTTTCTCCATATGTCACAGGGGTGCAGCACCAGTAGTCGCGGTCGCAGCTCCCCCACTCCCAGCCTCGGTGCAGGCAGCCTCGGTGCGGGCAGTTCCCGCAGTGACTCAAGTGCCTCCTCCCACCACCTCGCCTGCAACGTTGAGTGTGGCCACCGACCAAACTTCATCGTCGCCCTGCACCGCAAGATGGTGAGTCATCACTTTGTTATCAAACTTAAATTGCTACCGAAGAGGGTTTTAAAAGTGTCTTGCTGCTTACGTTATATCGGCAATGATGTGTATAAAGTTTGTAGAGTGAAGGTCATGCAGTCGATGCTGCTTCTTTTATCACTCATACCTTGATGTCAAACGTCTTTTATGATGTCACCCATTGTATGGATTTTTTTAAAACCCTTTTTGGTATGTACTTTAAATTTTACATGATTCTTAAAGCAATGAAATAAGATTTAAGGATATATTTTATGATTCAAATTGAGGTTTAAAATATCCTAAGCAAAATAATTCTGACTTCTTTTCTCCCACTACAACTGTCTATTTTTTTATTTGTATTTGTTTATTGAAATCAATACAGAAAATTCCAGTTTTTAAATACTTTTAGTTTTCCAAGGACTAGTTCTGAAGTGATTGTTGTGGTTGCAGATCCGTCAGGAGGTGTACTTCGTGTCATGGCAGCGCACGCAGCCCAGTTTGTTTGGTCTGCCGCTGCTGGTACCGTGTGGTCCGGGCACCACTCACCAGGCGCTGTATGAGGCGGTGTGGCGACAGGTGGCTCGCCTCGTCTCCCCCCTGCCCCCCAGCTCGGCCCCCAACCACGCAATGGACTGGTGAGTCATTTTTATCTGAAGTTGTCATTTCAGTAAAGTACTTTTTTTATTAAATGGAAGTACACTTACAAGACAAGTTGATTACTGAGCAGCCCTAGCTGTACAAATGAAAACTCCTTGCTTTCTTTTTATTGTTCTTTAATAACTAAATGATACAATAAAATAATGGGACATCAACACTGTATCACTAAAAAAAAATTAAAAAAAAATACCGCATACAACTTAATAGCAAACCCATTTAGTTCCAAAAATTCAGTATAAAAATGTTAGTTTAGCTTATTTTTCCACCTTGTTTTAATTTAAGTATTTATATATTGTTTGTTTTTGTTTGTTTGTTTTTTTATTATTGACACAGTAGCTATAATAATATCTCTTACACTATCAAAAGATACATCTGGCTAACCTGTGACCCTCCCTCTTGCAGTGATGACAGCCTGGGCTATGAGTTCCCGTTCATGCTGAAGGCCGTTGCCCCCGGTGGTACTCAGTGTGCATGGTGTCCGTGGTACCGTTTCTGCCGAGGGTGTCGCATCCAGTGCTCGGACGCAGAGTTCAACAGCTCGGAGACCCACCTTGCCGTGGACTGGGACCCCACCGCTCTGCACCTCAGATACCAGAACTCCAAGGAGAGGGTGAGTGTGCTTTGTTATTTTTGATAATATCTAATTGGTAGAACTCAATACAGTAAAAGCTCATTATTATGCAGCTTTTTAGATAAAACTCAATTTTTAGTAAAGGAGATTGCGGTCCTATAAAAAATAATTAGCATTGTGTTGTATAGGAAAAACTTGATTTAAGGTAATGCTCAATATAAGGTACAAAACCTAATTTCCTGGGTCCCTTGACTACCGGTATCTGTTATATGCTAATAACAAGTTTTTACTGTATTTGTTTGGTTGCAACTCACATTCATGACATTTTATATTGGCTCTAACCTATTTAAAAAAAATTACAATATTTTGAATTCTTGTTTGTAGCCAAGAGATTGTTTTCATGATTTTATTCAACAATAAAATTCCTAGCTAAGATAGATTTAGTGCTTTTTTTATGATGTAAAATTTTCAAAAAATAAAAATAGGTATGAACTTTCTCTAAATGGTAATTTAAAACAGCATTGACCAAAAATGTTGAACTGAAAAACTGCTTAAAAAATCTTTGTTATTATAGGTTGTTAAAGCCTTTCCAAATGGTTATTATAATAATATATCGTCGCCTCAGAATACAATTCATGTAACTGCAAAAAAAAATTGATGAAACTCCAAACCTTATTGTAATACACACAGGTCATAAGGGTCAAAATTCCATAAAATTTTGTTGTGGTTACGTGATTTGCATTCTGAGGTGACGATACACATTAAACAGATGTCCCCCCTGTGACATGTCTCTGTATTCGGCAGGTGTTTGTGGAACACGAGAGTGTGGCGACGGCACGACAGCGACAGTCTGAGCCAATTGGACTGTCGCACTGTCTGGAGGCGTTCACTCGCGAGGAGCAGCTGGCAGAGGACGAGAAGTACTCGTGTCCCACTTGTCGGCAGCTGCAGCCCGCCACCAAGAAGCTGCAGATCTGGAGACTGCCTCCCATACTGGTGTGTCACGTAAAATGTCCCCGCAGCAATATTTGTTCTTTTTATCCCTAAGTAAATTGTTTTTTAAGGAAGGTATTGTATAATGTATGGTGTACTGTATAAGACACTTTTAGTAAAAATATTAAGTACCGGTACATTACACTAATCAAGGTTTAAAAATATACCTTAAAATTATTTTGAAACAACTGTTTAATTTTCAATTTTTATAATCGTATATCTTAAGAAATATCTTCTTCTTCTTTTCTTATGCCCATGTTTTGGCGTTTAAACCATTTTAATTCTAGTAAGCCAATAGAGATAGGATTCCTTCTCTTCTCTCTTAATGTTGACAGGCAACGAGTCAAGTTCAGTCGATATTGCAGAGCATCTGAATAGATGTCCTTTGTCTTGGGGTTCATTTTTACATAATTTAATAATTTAAGAAATATATAAATTATTTTGTGAACAGATATGAGTTGTGAGGCATTATTTATAATTTTTTTAAATGAGAAACTGCTGGAAAATTGTATATGTTGTATAATACATTCAGTTCCTCTTATAAAGCTGCAACATAACAATTGTATTCAATATTTTTTAGGACAATTATTTAGTTTTGTTTCCTGGATGACAAGAAAGTGATGTAAGTTTTGTCTGCAGATTGTGCACCTGAAGAGGTTCCAGTACGTCTGTGGCAAGTGGGTCAAGTCCCAGAAGGTGGTTGAGTTTCCTCGCAAGTCTTTTGACCCCACCGACTACCTCGCCTCGGTGCCTCGGGAGACCTTGCTGAGGCACGCCGAGCTCTCCACCCTCTCCGAGTCAGCCATGGAGCTCGAAGGTGAGCCAATTTTTACCTTCAAATTCAGGGTTATACTCTAATCGTTTTTCCACTTTACATATTTGTTTGTTTGTTTGTATTTCAAATTCAAAATATTTTATTAATTCCATTTCTTCCTACAATCATACTTTAATATACATGTTATATGTTGAGGTTTATAGAACAAGTCAGTATTAAAGCTAAACAATCAACAATCATTTCTTATAGCTTAAAAGTTATTCATATAATTCAATGAATTTTTTAACACTATTGAAACACTTATCTGTTAACCACCTTTTAACACTCCTTTTAAACATATTTTAATTTTCAAAACATTTTATATCACAGGTTAGCTTATTGTAAAGGGTCAAGCAACTCAAAAAAGGGCCCTTCTTATGCACGTCTATTCTACAAAAAATAGGGGTACATACATTTCTAGTGTTATGCCTGTGTTGAACTTCATGTTGTTTGAAATCTGATATATTTCTTTTTACAAACAAAATACAAGGTTGGGTTAAAACACCTTCATAGATTCTTTCAGGAAGTTGAACAGTTTGTTAATTTTAGTCATACTATTAGTTAAGATTCATCTTATACAGTAACAATGAATCAGTATTTTAATACATACTCATATTTCCTAAAGACAATTTTTTTAAAAGTTATCTCATATTGATTATCATCGAGAATAACCTTATCCATCCTTAAAAGTCTTAAAACTATCATGTTAACATGCATTTTCTGATGCTTGATGTATGTTTGCAGGTGGATTGGCGATGCCCAACGGTCGCGCCCCCCGCCCCAGAGAGAGAGTGGAGTCAACCTCGTTGGCCTCGACCCCCGTAGTGGACGGTGCCTTGCAAGACTTCCACCAACACAGACTGATCGAGGGAGCAGACCCCTTCAGACTGACCTACAACCTGTACGCCATCGTGGTGAGTCAAACTTGTTCATTAGTTACAAAAGTTTTGTCCTGGGGTGTACATTTTGATGCAGCAATTCCATCCAACTTGAAATGACCTGGATGTACTAAATAGACAAACTCAAAATGTGTGCATTGGGAAAAACAACTCTCACTACAACAGTCTTTGCCAGCATGTAACAAAGTTGCACAGTTATTCATTTAGCAAAGCCACTTCACACTTCATTTTTAGTTTGATTTTATTGGATTTGCTGGCAGCATCCTTGATATTCCCCCCCCCTCCTTTTTAAATGAATAAAAAATAGCCACAGCATTTGTTTGAGCAGCAAGTTGAATTATCAAACAATATTTATATTTTTCTTTAAAAAAATACCTGCAAGATGAAGGGGATTCTATAAAAAAGTTCTACTATGCACATTTCATTTGTTGTAATTACTTCTTCCTTTGTGGGAGAAGGGGTGAAAAAAAAAAATAACTGGCATCAACAGCTCCGACTATCACATACCTTCAAAACTATGACTGTGGTGTTTCAGTGCCACTCTGGTATCCTGGGTGGAGGCCACTACGTCTCGTACGCCTGCAACCCCAACGGAAAGTGGTATTGTTACAACGACAGCAGTTGCAAGGTATGTTTATTTTGCTCTCCTAAATGTATACTTTTGTGTGTATTTTCTTTTCACAAATGGTACTGAAGCTTTTAAAAATAATTATGATTAGTTCTATATTGCCTTTAATGAATACACTCTTTAAATACTGTAAAGCTACTGCATTTATACAATCTATTATTACCCATCCAATTATTTTAGCAAGGGTAGTAAACAACAATATCTTTTATAGTGGGTGCTTTCTGCACTTGATCAACCAAGTACATAAAAAATAAAGTGTCAGAAATTATTGGATAATCCAATAATATTGTTTTATATAATTTGTCCCTCTTCAGAATAATGAGCTATCTGTCCACCAAGATTTTGTTGCAATTATGAGCTGTTTGCTATTTCAGATGAGCACAAAATTCAGTTTTATTTTATACTGATTTACAGCTCATAATTGTGCTCACCTGATGTAGCAGATAGCTCGTTATTGCAACGAAATCTTATTCCGGACGAGGGACGATATATTATAATGTACAAGGTAAACTTAATTTCCTGGGTCCCTTGACTTTACGTAATAACAGGTTTTTACTGTATACATATGTAATATCCCCATGTTAACCTGTCCTCGGTGTCTCGCCCCCAGGAGGTGAGTGAGTCGCAGATAGATGCCAGCTCGGCCTACATGCTGTTCTACGAGCGAGCAGACCTGAGTCACGCGCGTTACATGCCCAACGTTGACGGCAAGGCCCCGGACACTCGTGACCTAGACGACGACCTTGACTCGGACCTCAGGAAGGTCTGTTCCATCGCCTAACAACCCTGACAACGCCAATCAAAACTACCCAAGAGCATTACTATCAACGTTGTTGAATTTGTTGAAGTTGGTAATTGGAAAAATTAATGCAGAGACTGTGTCTGATTTTTATTTATAATGAGATTAAGTGTCAAGGTTAAATGTTATTATGAATGTTTCAAGTCTTTGCTCACCATTATTACTGGTAATATTTTCAACTGATTAACTTTATAATGTTATTTAAAAAGGCATTGATAATTATTATATCGTGAGTTAAGTCTAATTTTTAAATCAGATTTTTTTACTTGAAGTTATTACATTTCAAGGAATTTATTATTAATTAAGTCATATTAGTTAACTTTTCTTTTGATTTTTCCAGTTACAAATTTCAAGAGAAAAATAGAAAATTGAAAAAAAAAATGTTATAATATTATTCTAAATAATTGCGCTTAAAAGTTTTGATTTTTTTGATAATTTTACATAAAACTAGCATTTCTTTGGCGCTTTTATTGATTTTGTTGATACCCAAAGATTTCATATGTTCTTTTCCTTTTTTCGTTTTTGCTTCAAGCAAATATAAATTATAAATATATTCTTCACCTAAAATATGCTCTTATAAGTCAATATTTTTAAGATAAGTTAATTGTAAGTTAAATTCTAATTATAAATATTTTTTTTTTAATTGTACAATAATTAAAAAAAAAGTAGTGTTATTTAAAAAAAAATATATATTTTGGCACCAAGTGTAAAAGAAAATTGTCACAAAAAATGAAAAAATGTGAAAAGTTAAATTCTATCACTGAATTCAACGGTAGAAATAAAATATTAACGTTACAAAAAATTAATTAATATTAATAAGATTTTCATTTCATTATATTTTTTTCTTCTTTTTGCCAAGTGTATTATATTTCAATCACTTCTTCACTTTAAAAATATTTTTACACTGATATAATAAAAAAAATGGTTATGTAAGTTTAGTTTATATGTATAGCACCAAAGATGGGCACTTTGACTTAATTACATGTTGATGATTTTTGTTAAAGCCCGGAGCATGGAACCTAGCGTCACTGTGCATATCTAGAAGTTCCTCTCTGTCAAATAACTAAGCGGTTAAAATGTGCGTAATTTTCTTATTTGCAAATTTGCTTTGCCAGAAATTAAAATTACCTTGATTTAACAAAACTAGATAAAATTTGTAATTTATCTAAAATTACCTAAATTATATTTTTATTATTTTTCTTTGGTGAATCAAGGTATTAAGTTTGTTAAGATTGAGATATTGCTTTTTATGTAGACTAGTGAAATTATGATGCAGCTAGTTAACGTACAAAATTTTCTTCAATTATTTATAAATTTTATTAAGTACTTGGCGTACTTTACTTGTAGAATGCTTTGTACTTTTCGTCATTTGTTAACTTGAGTTGTAAGATTTCAATTTAAATTGTAATAGAGTATCGACCTCGAAAAATTTTATTGCAGAAATGCAAAGTTATGCCACTCTAAAGCCGGTATTACATGATACAATTTTTCTAACTATTGCATACAATTTTTTCTTACAAAAAAACTTAAACTCCATTTGTTTGTATGGAGATGAAATTTTCTTGCAAAGAAAAATTGTATGCAAAATTATATGATATAATACCGGCTTAATGTTTTTCAGATTTTTTAGAGGCCAGAAAGTGTTGCTAGAAAGTTATTCAAAGTTCAGGTTTGAACCCACACTCCTATCCTTTTTTTATTAAGAAATGACGACTCTTAACGTATCTCTGTGTACTTTCAGTAATTTTTTAAAAAATAGTTCCCAGTTTCTAAAAAATCTGAAAAAAATCAGAGAAGCATTATTTTACACCCGCTATCTATTTCTGAAATAAAAATTGTTGAGGACGATACTCCATTAGCCTTGAAAGAAGTGTATCCTTGCATCTTCAGCTATTATTCCATAGAAATTCATTTATTAAATAAAAATATATTTTTCTTAAGTGAAGCAAAAATGTCAATGGGCCGAAAACAACAATACATTCCATAACCTTAAAATCAATATTATGGTGATAATTTTATTATTTAACAAACTTTTCAAAAAAGTCGCTAACAATTTTGGGGTTTAATATATGGTTCAGAAAGTAATTTAGATACAAACTACTGTACATTAATTTTAATTCATATACATATTGATACTTTCTCAATGGATTTTTTACTGTCAAAATCATTATATATTTCAAGCAATTTTCCTTCCTTTTTTTTCTCCTATCTTGCTTGAATAAAATTACACTTTGATGGTGAAAATGTTGTCACATATTTCTCGTGAATGTTTTTTACACAAAAAGTTCATTGTCAGGCATCAAAAATCGAATACAATTTGTTTATTGTTGGCCATAATGGACAATCTGCATGACAAATTTTTATTGTAGAAATAAATAGAGGGTACCAAATTATGCTACTCTGATTTTTTGCAGATTTTTTTGAGTTCCCGAACTATTTTTAAATAATTATTGAAAGTTCTATAAGTTAAGTTGGCACCCCTGAATCCTCAATAAAAAAGATAGGGACTAGACGCCTATTGACGCCTCCAAGGGTCGTGGCCGCACTTTCAATAATTATTTAAAAATAGTTTGGTTTTCAAAAAATCTGAAAAAAATTCAGAGTAGCATAATTTGGTACCCTTTATTCATTTCTGCATTAAATTTTTTTTATGCCAGTTGTCCAATGTTCACATTAACAAGTAGCCAAACAGCTCATAAAATGCAATATTTTGACGAGTTCATAATTTAAAGTTAGTGTCCTCTATTGGTGCCAGTGGCTATTTCGTAGCGTTCTTTTCTATACTTATACCCAATCCCATTTGCAACTAGTCCAAACTTATTATTATTACTATTCAAAATGCATTTTGTCTGAAACTTTTACAATTTGCATATTTTACACTCCTTGAGGCATTCAATTTTTAAAAGACCATAAAATTAAAAAAAATATATATACAATTAATGTCATAAAAATTATAATTATTTTTTATGACTTATTGTAAAATATAATATAAAATTTTGGTGTTTAAAAGTACATGACTCATACACTATGTACACTATAATATAATATTATGTAAATTAATGTAATAAATATGTACAGTAATTAGGATATAATATTGTTAATTATTATTAAATTTTGTTTTGTTAAGTATTTTTAAAAAAATTCTAAAATATTATTATATAGTAATTTGTTTGCTATTTTCTAAAATTTAGTAAATTACATAATTATAAAAAAATGTGTATATATATAAAGGTTAAAATGAAAAATGTAATGTCAAACAGAAAAAGTGCTTGGCTAAAAATAACAAATTTTAAGTGCTATAAATAATAATTTTGGAATAATTTGCTAATATGACTTTAGGAATTTGTGAAAGTAGAACTTTTACTTTGAACTCTTCCACTTCCAAGACTTAGCAAATTTTTTTCTTGAATGTGGGTAGCTGGTTGCCAAAGTTGGAACTTGTTTTTCAAAATTGTTCTCAGTGTTCTCTGGACTCCTAATACCCAGTCTGTACGCCATACACATAATATTGTTTCATAGTGGGGCACATAATTTGTATTACAATATTCCGTGGTACAGAACTCAACCCGGCAGAGTATGGACGGCCAAAACTGCCTTCCTCCTGCGAATTTCATATCTAGTAGTCAGTCACATCCATTCCAAGTCACGAAAAGTCTGCCGTTTTCGAGATTTGAACCGGGGACCTCTCGAACAAGAGTCAGATGCTCTAACCACTACACCAAAGAGCTGTGAATGAGCTTGACTGCCATGTATGTTAAATAATAACTTTTCTTTCATGATATTTTTTTTAAGAAGATAGGAACAAAATCAACTTTGTGGAAACAAAAAGGAAAATAACTTTTTTTTTTTTTTTTTTCTGGACCAATCAACCGTATTTGAAACTTTGGGATACAAAACGCAACTAAAATTTGCAATAAAGGTCACATTCACAGTTGAGAGATAAGAAAATAAGTCTTATTAACATGTGTTCAAATTTTTTGCATGTTTTTATCTCTTCTATCAAAGCCTTAACATACCCCCACTATAGTACAGATCTTGAAAGAAAGAAGATGTATTTAAAATTATTGTTTAATTTGTCTTTGTCTTTTTGTTTATAATTATTATTGTACTAATCAACGAATTATCTAGTCTGTAACTAACAAGCAAGCTCTTTTTCTGTTTACAATGTTTATGTATCATATTATTTAAAGAAAGAAATAGCAATAACCAAAAAGGTCTTTAAATAACTATAGAAAAAGTCACAGTGGGTGAAAGTCTTGTGAAAAAATTATTTACATTTTATTAAGGGTAAGGTAACGCCACCAATGTTAAAAAAAATCCCTCTCACAAAAATTCTGAAAAAAATTTAAAATGTTCTCCTCTACACCCCCTATCAGTAGCTAAAATATCAGGTATACAAATACGATCTAGTTTTTGAGTTATGAATTTTTAAAGTTGACCAATTTAACATGGGAGTTTCATTTCTCCATGTTAAAGTAGTCAACTTTAAAAATTTATAACTCAAAAACTAGATCGTATTTGTATACCTGATATTTTAGGTACTGATAGGGGGTATAGAGGAGAACATTTCAAATTTTTTTCAGAATTTTTGTGAGAGGGATTTTTTTTAACATTGGTGGCGTTACCTTACCCTTAAGATGTTTCGCATTGTTGAGGTGCTTCATCGATTGTAGTGGATTGACCCAATTTCAACCCAATTTTTCAATCGATAGGACCTTGCTGGTTATTTCTGTCTTTTTCTTTAAATAATATAACACAATCTCAATGGTTTATTTTCCTTAAAAATTGAATGTTTATCCAACCAGTGAATAAATTTAAATTCTTATTATGCATTCCAAATTACTTTGAGTATGACATAATATTTTTGTTAAAAAAAAAATTATTATTATTATTATAACCTTCAAGGGATCAATTATAAACAAAAATAAAATAAATAATGGCCATATTTAGTGTGAAACAAATATTTTCTTATTTAATAAAACAAAGGTGTTTATTTCATATATTTTATTTTTAAGGTAGCTGATTTATTGATATTATAATAATAAATATTATATTTGTTTTTGTAAGAAAGCAGCTTATTTGTAATTTGACCACTGTATATAATTATAATGATGTATTATTTTCATATCAAATTTAAAAGACGAGTGATATAATTGAAAGAAAAAAAAATGCTTCTTAAAAAAAATGAGACAGATGGATAATATTAATTAAATTTCATGTGCCACTATTTGCGAGTTCACTATAACTATGCTAAATAATTGTTATAAATATTGTTGAAAAAAATGTATAATTGCCATGCGAGTATAATATTTTATTGTTTTCATTGATTACAAATAAAAATGTTTCCAACACCCTATGAAAATTATTGCAGTTTTATTTACTTCTTTTTTTGTTTTAGTTTGTTAATTATTTATATTTTTCCAGCAGTTTTGTAAGTCTTGTGCCAAATAATATAGGATGAAATTGTGTATATCCCCCACCCCCTTCTTATGTAAAGTAAATCATATAGTAATATATCATAAAGAAATGAAGTTATATTTGAAGTTAACTTTAAAACTCAAACCAAATTAGTTTTAAGTTTAAAAACAATCTTCATTATTCTGCACAAAATAAAATCCCTAACTAAAAATAAGACAATTTATGTTTCTGTTTTATGTTTAGTTTCATGGTTTAAACCATGAAATTTGTATGGTTTTTGGCACATCACAAACTTACTTTTATTTACTCCTGCTATGTTTAAGGGCATTGTACAGTCTATTAATATGGAGGCATGCTGGTAATCATGAACTTTTTAGAGATGGATAGACTCCCCCCAAAAATTAAAAATATGCATCTCTTTGTCTTTCTCGGAGCTGCAGAGCCAGCAAATTGAAGTAGGAGCAAAGTTAGTGCTGTCCTGAGGGATACAAATCCTCCCTCATCCAGAATAATGAGCCGTCTGCGTGCAAGAATATTTATTATACCCGGACGAAAGATGTCATTATTTCACACGATTGTGGAAGAGGGCAGCTCAAGATTATCCTGAACAATTTTATCCAGGGACAATTTTATTAAAATATGATATATTTTTGAGAGAGGCAATATTATACAGTAAAAAAATTACCAAATTTTTAATCATAGATTGCTTGACTACATTTACAGAGTAGAAAAAAAAAGACTATAATATATAAAAAAAAAAATGTACTTTTCTCCACCAAAGATGGCTGCTGTTGGTTGTCATGACCTTGAATTAAACAAATTTTTGAGCAGGGCATATATGATAAAGAAAAAAAAAAAAAAAAAAATTGAACATGGACAAACTGCAGTTTGATATCTGTTCTCTGGTCATGACCAGCAATAACAAATAAGTGTTTTTATTTTTTTATTTTATATTTTTTTCACCCGGTCACAATTTGAATGACTGAATTTAACTTCCTGCCTGTTCCTAAAGTTCTTTGACCCGGCCAACCTAACAATGGTTACCGCAGTTTTGTGGCTCCTCTACTTCTAAACCCATATAGCCTATCCATCCCAGAATTAGACTTGTTATGATTAAGGGAATCATGGAAACTTCACTCAGGATGGTCAGCACGGTGAACTATTAGTGAACTGTTTGTTACAGGATTCTCTTTTATTAATAGGGTGGGCAACTGAAACAATGCCTATAATTAGCTGGGGGACCTGTCATCCTTACCTTACACTATCTGCATGAGTGCATGCAATCAATGCTCTTTAAAAAAACAGGAATTAAGAGCTTCATTAAAATGAGTTGTAAAAGCCATAAGCACCGGTTTACTAAATAAAATATAACGCTGGTAAAAAGAAATGAAAACATGAATAATTTTTTTAAGCCTCCTTTTAACAGAAGTATTTTTTATTTCATATTTCTTTTTTTAATTTGTACATTCATTTGCCAAAAAGGAAAAAAAAAAGTAATGCAATTTTTTGGTTTTTTCTACATGGAAAAAAAATTACTATAAGGTATTTCACATACAACATTATAATTAGGAACAAAATTAAAACAGACATTAGTGCATAATTAAGTGCTCAAGTGGCAGTATAATTTTTTGTACACAACTAAAAAAAAACAAAACAATATTTTGCGCAGTTTTTAAAATTTTTGATACATCCCAAGCACATTTTTTTAAAAAAATTTATTATTAGCAAATTTTTTCTATTTTATTTTATTTTTTAATTAATTGTTAATTATTTATTTTTACAAAAAAATTCAGTTCACAGCATTAATGATAAATACGTTTGACGTTAGAAAAACAAATTTTATAACATAGCTTATTTTGTCGTATACATGCTCTCTATAGATCTTCTTTTAATAGATAAACTCATAATTAAGTTACATTTATGGAGCTTGTTTTTAATAAAGGCTACCAGAGATATTTATTTTATAAGCACGATCAAGAAGTAATTAACATCAGATTCAACCAACATAAAAAACACGGAACAATGGACATATTTAAATACTGAATTATTTTCTTTCAAAGAGTTGTCATTTTTAAACCTAAACAAGTTGTTATTCAAATTAAGGAAAATAAACCATTTAGGTTGTGAAAATCTTATTAAAAGAAAAGGATAGGAATAACCAGCAAGGCCTTACTGATCGAAAGAGTCACAGCAGATGGAAATTCTTGCGGTCACAGAGGTTCACTCGAAAGTTTTTACATTTTAACGTTTCGCATCGTGCCATCTTCTCCACGATGCGAAACGTTTCAAAAATGTAAAAACTTTCGAGTGAACCTCTGTGACCGCAAGAATTTCCATCTGCTGTGACTCTTTCGATCAGTAAGGCCTTGCTGGTTATTCCTATCCTTTTCTTTTAATAAGATTAAACAAGTTGTTATGTTAGAATAATTTTTTTCTAATAGTCACGTCAAGATTTAAAGTAATTTTACTAAGTATAAATTAATACCAGCAAGTAAGTCCATTGCTTGTTTAAATATTCAGAAGAGAATTAAACAATAAATTACAGAAGAATTATTGAAAATTAAAATAATAAGAAATTATGTGCAGGGGAATCAAAAATAATAAACAATTAACAAATATCCCTACCAACTCAAAAAACAAAACAAAAATCTATGACAAGGGTTGATTTAATAAATAGTTAAAAGTTAAAATGCAGATATTTTTCTGATACATCAAAATTATTAATTTTTATGGAGCATATTATTATTGAAATTAAATGCTTTTCATTAAATTCATCAACATTAAATTAAAAAGAAACATAAAATTTATGCTCACAGATTTAATTTATCCTATTTTTTCCCCATCTTTAAATGAAATTTTCTAATCAATTTACTCAAAATTCTATAATATTAGTACAGTGGCTTTAAAATAAAGAAAAAAAAAATACTTATCCACTATAAAATTATCACAGTAAATTGAGAAAGAAAAACTTAGATGAAATGATGGAATTAAAAAAAAAAAAAAAAAAAAAAAATTTAAACAAAAAAATGTATACTTTTTCCATAGTTAAAGGTGGAACTTATAACAAATAAAAATAAGTATATTGACTTGCGACGTTAAGTAAAATAAAGTGGAATAAGTTTGGAGCTAGAGTTGGCTATATAGGGACATTATGTCGTTACACAAAACAAACAAAATTATTTATAGTAAATACTGTCCAAGTTGGCACAATCGGGGGAGTGAGAAAGTTTGCAGAATTACATAAAAAAAAGCCATATATTTAAATTAAACAACAATTTACAAATAGAGCTAATAAATCCCTTATTTTATTATTATTATTATGTATTTTTTATTATTATTATCAAATATTATTTTCAATTACGAAAAAAAAATATTCAAATAACAAGTAGTAACATTTTTATGTTATTATTATTTTTTTTTCTTATGTATTTGAGATCAAGGGAAGTATTTTACTCTTCTTAATTTACAATCAAGAAGTTTTTTTTTTTTTTTTTTTTTTGAACAATGCTTGGAAAGATTTTTGGCATAGAGAACAATAAAGAATCAATACGCCAATAACTTTTTTTACAAAAAAAATGACGGTTATAAATCACATTCAAATTGTTCTTTTTATCCTACATCAATTATCTATACATAAAAATCTTCCAAACAAATCAATTTTGAAGTAAAAAAAAATGTCTCCCCAAAAATAAAACAACAGCAAATATTCTACAAAAAAAATATTTTTACATATCTATTTTTTTTAAAAAAAAAGAACATTAATTAAAACACATGAAATTAAACCCTGAAAATAGGGTTTTGTTTATTTAAATTCTTAAATCACTAAAACATTACTTGAGAAGTCCAAGATTAATTAATTATTATTATTATTTTTTTTTATTAATTATTATTCTCAGATTTATTTTGTACCCGAGTTCAATTCTTAATTAATTAAGTTTATTAAAAGTATTTTGATGTGCACTCACACACTCACACAGAACGATGAATATGAACAACAACAAAAACAACATTTATGTTGTTGAGAAGTCTATGTCGTCATGGCTTTTTGTTTGTTGTCATAATAAATTTTATTTCTTCTTTTCTTCTTTTTTTTTCACATATGAAAATCACAATGAATAAAAAAATGTTCAGACATAAACCAGAAACAAACATTTGCCTTTTTTTAATATTATTATTATTTATTATCATTCCATTTTTAAAAAATAAAGATGTAAAGCTTTTTTTTTTTAAAGTATGTATATAAAATACTTACATCTCATCAAAGAAATTTTAAAACAGAAAAAAACAAAAAACAATAATAAAAAAAAAAATTCTATGGTGGCATTTTGAACACATAATTATATCGGAGGATCATTTCAAGTAAATTTATATAAAAAAAAAAATCATACATGCATAATTTTTTTTTTCAAACAGGAAAAAAGGCGACTGTTCCACGTACATTTACGAGAAATTTATTCTATTTTTTTTTTCTCTTTTCATTTTTGTTATTTTCTTCTTCTTCTTCTTTTTAAATTTCACGCAATAATGCCTACAACAGCACACACTTTGCTTGTAAGGGCTCATGTATGCAGTAGTTGTTTTCAGCTTGGCTTCACTCTCTTACGTGGCGGTCCGATGGGTGGGATTTGTTGAGTTGCTAGCGCTCGAAACGCCTCCGCTATGAGGTGGGGGTGTGTTTGGATCATTCCTTTCCACCCTGCCGTGTCCATGACGTCTGTTGCGTGCCTGCAATCGGAACCAGGAGCCCGCGTCACATACCTGAACACACAGTTGAACCACTCTCTTAGCAACAAACAGGCACCACAATCAAGCAAACCAAGCACCGTGGCTCACCAAAAATTTATTATCTACTGCAGTTAAAAAATCAATAAATCAATATTTTTTCAAAGTTTTGAAATATTTTTTTAAAAGTAGATAGAAACACATATGATAGAAAAAGATTTGTTGGGAAGGGAGACAGTTCGAGCTTTTAGCCGTCAGTGACCCAGCAAAAAGAGAAAAATTAATTAAAACAACGCTATGCGTTGTCGCTATCGCTATCGCTTAGTTCGATTTTTTTTTTCAAATAATTAAAAAAAAAAAAAAAAAAGTTTTGAAATATTTATAAAAAAAAATATGGTTCTCAAGTCAAACAATGTTAAAATAAATGAGACAGTTTCAAAACTGGCTCTTTGACTTTCTGATAAAGTCTACCTTTCAGGTGTTGTGATAAGGAACATAGCTCTTATCGAAAAGTCAAAGAGCGTGTTTTTAAGCTGATGGTCTCAAATATACATAGAAGCCATTGTTGCTGGAAGTGTGAACTGAAATTTATTGAACTTACAATAAAACAAAATCTTGTATGATTTTTTATTCCGAAGTTAATTAGCTTCAATGTAAAAAAAGGCAAAACAGAATGGCAAGTTTTAATTCTAGTCCAGAGAACTGTTATGTACTGTACTGTTCATAAGAAATCATTAAAATATTGTGTTTTTTATGTAGACAAGAAAAAATATGTTCATTGATTTTTTACTGCCAGTATTTTTTTATTAAAAAAAATAGTAATAAAACTTTATATAAGTCAAGCAATTAAAAAAAAAATGGTATTATTTTGTTTTAAAAAGTAAAAAAAATATTAAATGTAAATTTATATAAAAATAAAATAATTAAAATTTTAAATAAATATAAAAATAACATTCACATTTAACATATAATTCTATAAACTAAAAGGTAACAACAAACATAAAAAGCCCAGAAAGAAGTAAAGAAAATTTAGAAATAGTAAGTAGTAATAGCAACCAAGAAAAGTATAATAAAAAAATTAAATAGCATGACAAAATTTTATAAAAATTTGAGGGCAATTTAAGAGTTGCATTAAGGGTAGGATAAAATTTCATTAGTCACAAAAAGAGTGCACTATATTCTTTACATTTCAAAGTGTAATTTAATTTTAGGTACTCTTAATCAGGGGCTAATGAATTTTTATCCAACTTTCTACAAATTGTGCCAGGGTATAAATAAAGTAAGTGACCCTGAATACAAAATATAGAGTACAAGTATAGGAAAGACCAAGATATTCAGCAACTACAGTCCAATATTATAGACAGTATGAAAAATATCAGATCACATTAAAAATAAATTTAATTTATCAAATTTTGATTCATACGCCTGTGTTCCAATTGGTAATAAAAGCTAATGTAAAACCTGAATAGGTTACACCATTTTATTTCTTAATGTTCATAAGGTTCATTGAATACAGAGTGAATAAAATTTGTAAACTTTATTCACTTGTCTTAATAACTGATTAGAAAACAGCTTTTATTTAGTAAGACAATAAATTAAATTTTCAATTTTTAATTAACTGATACCGTACAGTTGTCGCCTCTGAAAAGTTCCATTCATTCATCCTGCTTTGTGTGTATATCACAATTGTGTTTAACAAAGGGAACTTTTCAAAGTAGAAATGCATGTCGTTATGCTGGACTGTAGGTGCTGAGGTTGGAAGGTCATTCAAGGTTGGAGACTCACGTGTTGATAAAGTCGATGGCCTGTGCTTTGAGCTGGTCTGCAGAGTGAAGGTCCGCTAGGATCAGAGTGTCCGCAGCGTTTTCTATCGACAGGTTGGTGCATAGCGCCTCTTCGCACATCACTTTCAATCGCTCCAGCGCATACTGTGGAACAAAGACAACGTCAGAATATGAAGAAAGTACAATATCGACAAAAGTCTTTCTGAAGAGTTGTTTATACTTAACGATCTGTCCAAGTATGATATTAATAAAGAAATATTGTACAGTTTTGTATGAGATCATAAAATGTATATTAGCAATTAATTAAATTATACAAAATTATCACAGAACTGTAACTACACACACACTAGATAGCATAAAAAAATTTACCCTTATCTGATTTGCTGGGTTTCATAAAACAAAGAAATGCAGACTTGTTTAAGAGAGGCTGCACAACTTCCACAAAGGGTAATTTTCATTGTATCCTGAGGTTTACATGGAAGACAAACATTTCCAGTTAGTACCAACCTTATCTGCTGCTGCTAGGAGGTCGTCGGCCATTTTGTCGAGGCTGGCAGCCTTGCCGGTGTAGATGAAGCGAAGCATCTCCCGAAGAACCTCGTGGTCCACGTCGAGGATCTCCACTCGGTTGTGCTTGCGCTCCTCCATCTCGTGTTCGAACATGGCCGCGAACACAGGACTGCGTGCTGTCAAGATAGAAAAACGTCAGACTTCGAACTTAGGAGGGACAAACAAATCTAGACGAACATTTAAGTTGACTGTAAATATGGATACTTATGAATGTAACTGATACTTTGTAATAAAAAATTTTAGTGCCAAACTCTAACTATTTTAATGAAAGAATTTCAGTGATTTCAGACAAGGAACTACGATTTCCTGTACTGTATAATAATTACTTTTAATATTTAATTGCTAATATATATAAATACTTAAATGCAAGTTACATTATCATAATTCAGGTATTAGTTTACACTTTTAATGTCCTTATTTACTAATTTAACAAATTTTTAAAAAAAATAGGGTCTTTTACCACATAAAGATATGAATTCAACCTCAAAAACACCTCATACTATCGTTTCCAAACAAACCTACACTCCTCCAAGGCAACTGCATGACAAAGACAATATTACCACCAAAGAGCATGAGCATGGATGACGGTTATCTCACCTGCTAGTATGGCTTTGTGTGCCTGGAATTCCCTGCCTGCCACGGCCAGCGTGACGTCGCTAAACTTTTGGTTCTCAAACAACAGACCAAAGTCGTCCGATAACCGGCACTCGGGGACCTTGAACTGGATGGCGTTTGACTGTCCGGAGATGTTGACGCTGTCCGCAACAACGCTCACCTGTGGAGATGAACTGGGTTAGTGACGACAACCAGAGAGGGGATTTTGGGGGCCAAATAATAAAAATATTGACTAATTTGGGGGCGTTTTTGTGAAAATATAAAATTATGTAGCATTATGTGAAGAAAATATAATAAAAACTTTATCTAGATCGAAAAAAATAACAATAAAAATGTCTTCAAAGGATAGCTAGTATAATTATTTAACAGCATAAACCAAATTAAAAATAAAAGTTTAAAAATTAGAATATTTTATAAAAATTATAAAATAAAACACTTTCCCAATGAAAAAGTAGTGAAAATGTAGAAAAACAATAAACTTTACACTTTCTATGATTAAAAAAAAAAATAGAATTCTAGATTAAAATATTGAATTGCAATGTATAAAAAATTTCTATTTTATTATTATTATTATGTGAGAGAGTTTTGTAGGGCATTAAAAAGAGGTCTACTGTCTCCTCCTCCTTTTCACAGAAGTATTGAGGTCAGGTCAGCTGCTGCACTTTCTCTAGTCAATGCTACTCACCTCACAGAATATTGTAAGCTTATCGTCGGGAAGAAGTCCATTCGCTTCGTCTAAAAGAAAATCTCTTCGGATGAATTTTTTGAAACCCCAATCCTTCCCTTGTACAAAACGATAGGCTCGTTGGCTTTCTGTAATCAAAATAAGAAAAACAAATTTTTGGTTAAAACTCAAATAAATTATGTAATAGAACAAATCACTTATTTTTATTAATAAAAAAAAAAGGGGATGTTACACTATCCCTCCTTTAAAATTTGCTAAAAAAAATCAATAAATTACAAAATCAAGTCAATATTTTATGCAATAACTCATTGACATAAATTTTAAACGTGTTAGAATTTACATGTATATAAAAAAAAATATATTAAAAGAAAAATGATGCATTTGGATTGCATAATTTTTTTGTTACTAATATTTAAAAATTCCATAGATGTTGTTTCTCTTTAGAAGAGAGACTTTCTGCTGATGAAAAGTAAAAACAGAAAGAAGGCCATGATTTGTTCCTGGCCTAGAAATGGAAGGATTTGTTGTCTGCTGCAACCTAAATGTGACACTACTTGGTCAATGAAATCAATACACTACACTAATTTCCCATACTCTATGGAAGGTCAAATATTTATTATATATCAATTTGAAAGGTACTAACACTATTTCATTGACTTTTAGAATGTAAAAAATGTTGTGCAAATTTGGGAAATTTAGGGTTGTCCTAAAACCATTGTGACTTCATAGTTATACAAAAATTTAAAACTTAAGCATAGTAAAGATGTTGTACAAGACTATGACTTCACAATGTCTCTCTACTTGAATTTTTTTAGGGTTTAAAAAAATTGTTATTACATAACTCAAGGTGCTCTATTTAAATTTTGCAATAATTACATGTATGTTACGAAGATATAATAACTTACCCATGGCTTTGGTCTCTTCTCGCTTAGCGTTGAGGATGGAGAATTTAAATTTTGCTCGTACTTCAGACTTGTTGCATGAGACCAGCAGGAGGTAGAGGGAGAGGTAGTCTTTGCTTTCCTCGTCTAGACCCTTGGGGTTTACCCGTAGACACCTACAAACACATCGGAGTTAATATCAAACCATGAGGCTTTACAAATCGTTCAGGAAAAATAAGGCAAAACCATCTATAAAGTCGATGATAAGGGTAGGATGGGATAGAATAGAATAGAAAATATCTTTATTGAGTTTATTGATAACGATTGGCTCTCAAGCATTATACTTTTGGATAAGGGTAAATTTATAGCCAATCGGAAGTGAGTATTCATTCTCTTATGCTATTTTGCAAATAGTGTATGGTTGTACGGGGAGATAATTTCCAAATCTTTATGTTGCAAATTCATAACAGATAACTGGAAATTAAATCACATTGCTGTTTTAAATTTTCAATGACAGCTAAAATATTCTTGCAATGCAGCTGCATGTATGTTTTTTTAGTAACCTTTCTACTACTCTAAATATTACTAAAGCTGAAATTAGTTAATTAAATCTTATATTCACATGAGAAACTTTTACTTACATAATGAGCAAATTAAAGATACAAAATTATGAAGTACTAAGAAAATTAAATGTTTGCAATCTTACAATGAGAAAATACAACAAAATTAACTATGTCTGATACGAACAATACCCTAAACAATGATACCTAAATTAATTTAACAATTTAGTTTTAGAGTATAGTGTACAATATTTTGTAATCACTAAAAATCTTCTCTTTTTATGCAGTTCAATATCATTTATATCACAAATATTTTAAAATGAGAAAGGATATACTTTATTATTATTTATATAAGTGAAAAGAGTTCTTAAAAAAAACATCCTTTACTTCCTAGTTTTCAAGTCAGTGTGATCTGTAACTAATTTCACCTTTCAAGAGAGAAAACTTCTCTTTAAATTAATAAATTTGACCTGAAGAAATATTTTCGCTACTCTTTCTAAACTGAAAAAAAAAGTACGATATATATTTTTTATGTAATATTTTCTCCTGCCACAGTGAAAACTAACTCTGCATTACGTTTAATTTTGGTTAAATGAAATTTTAAATTTAAAAGTCCTACTGCCTAACTTTTTAAACTTAAAAAAAAAAAAAGACTATTATAATATAGGGCAGCAGGCATATATACTGCAACCACTTTCACCTCTATCAGACCTAGCTATAATAATATAGACTTTCTCCTGCTTGCTATAACATTCTGACTCTCTCACAAGCACATTATGGCACTAACTGACATACTTTTAATTGCAATCATACTAATACTTTATATTGTATCATTGTTTTAATATTATGAAATTAATAAAATATATTTTAAGGTCAATATGTTATTGCTTACTAGTTTTCATATAGATTTTGACTCACTGTTTTTCTATCGAAAGTAAAAATATTTAAGAACTTGGGTAATAATTTAGAAAATGGATCTCTTATCATCATCTTACGTACTATAATTTTCTTAGAAAGCAATTATAATCTGTTCTCACTGATGTTATTTAGGCAGGTTTTCTAATTCAAGACAATAAAGTCTTATGTATATATTGATGAGATGTAGATAACAAGGAGCATTGTGCCTGAGATTTAACCTAAATATTTGCATTTTTGACATAAAAAAATTGGACTGGACGAAATGCAAAAAATAATTATAATTCGAAAAAAATTTGGAAAAATGTATCAAAATTTCTAAAATTATTTTCTATCATAATTTATATTCATTGAATCCACAGGTAATTAACAAAAAAACACAGGTTCTTATCAATCGTTGTTATATTTTCCCACTATAAAATTGCTAAAAATTTGATTTTCTTGACTATATATAAATATATATTTTACTTTTGCTCATCATGTAAGAAGTCATAGAAAAGGGAGACCGGGTTTTCAACCCCCTTTTGAGGCTTCCGGTATAGGGTAAAAGAGAGTGGGTTGACTCTTCCAAACACCCACATCATTGTAAAAAAAATTGTACATTTTCTGGCTACGCCTCTGTAATAAGCAAAATCTTCCCTAGGAGCTATCTTGATGGATGCTCTGCCCATGTTTACCAACCAGGGGAGTGATTGTGTACTCACCACTTGAGCTTGTCGTTGGCGCCCGCCGAGAAGGTGGATGACTTGAGCACCTCGCCCATCTCCTCACGGCAGAAACTGAAGTTGTTGATGGTCCACATGTAGCTGAACTTGACCACCTTTACCTGGGGACAAAAAGAGGAGGAAACATGACGTTAGCAACATTGATGTAAGAGGAAATGTATGTTTGGATACTGCAATATCGCCATTGAAATGTTCTGAGCAACATGAGGTTTTATAGTGTAAATACAGACTTTATAAGTATATCGGTATGCGTATATAGGGTATTTGCATTCTGAGATAGTATGGAAATGAAAATCAACTTCCATAAAATAAAAGCTTTAAATATGAAATTTATCATAAATAGCGATGAACGATGATTAGAATTTCTTAATTATATTGATATTAATGACTGTCAACGATTGTAAACTTAGTAAAAAGTTCTTGAACGATTGTTAATCATTTTATGAGACTTGTAGGCAATATATAAAAATTTAATCTCTAATACAAAATTAAAAAGCTCCGACATATGTCATATTATTTATATTAAGAGGATGGGATTAAATCTTAAGAAATAAATTTATCATGAAAAAAGAATTTACTCAAGCTGATGAAGTGCAGTCATCATGATTTCAAAGAGCATTGTACTGTACAAGAGATACAGATTTAATCATAATATAATTTGTATACGAGAACACAAAATATTTTACGAAATACGACAGGTAAAAAGTATAACCAAAATGTTCTCCAATGACATCATCATTATACAATCTTCTTCTTCTTGATTAATTTTTGAGAATTGGTCGTAATTATAAGACCATGCACCCATTATAATACGTAAAATAGTTCATTAACATATGTTAAGGTGCAGAGGTCAAAAGATCATCGTACTTTATTAACATTACGGAAACGTTCGAATATATCGGCGGCGGTGGTAGGCGAGTTGAATGCTCGCTACTAATGTGCTGTGAGCCATGGTAGCTCTGAGGAGGAGGAGGATGGAAAGGCACGCGAGTTGAGCACCAACCGACGAGGGCAAGGGAGCGATAACCCGGCCTGTCAGAGAGCATTGCCATGCTGTAGGGGGACATATACAACAGGAAGGTGAATTATATTTATAGATTTTGAAGATTACATGTGGACCATTTTTATATAGGAAAACAATCTACTACATGTATGTGGAGACCATGATATATTTTAGTATTTAGAAATCAGCGATTTATAGAGAAAATTATATTATAAAAATTTACGGAATTAATCTATGAAATTTTAAGTTATTTTACAAAACTTAATTTCATTAAGACAACTTATTTTATTCTATGTATGAACATTTATTTCAAATTAACAATAAAAGCTAATGTAAACCCTGAATAGTTTCATATAAGAACTTATTATTAGAAAACAGCATTTATCTAGTAGCTCTATCGTGCTTATTTTGTTGCAAATTTGCTGTTCAAATTTATTCATATTCTTGGAAAAATAAACATTTTATTAATAAGAAAAAGGGTTGAAGAAACTACCTTGAATAATACCCTATAAAAAAAGTTAAAAAAGTAAACTTACACACGGATAACACACGTGCGTGTAATCAAAAGAGCGAATAATATTTTTTTATGTTCACCAAACGAAGGCGAGAGTCTTTATTTTTGCCTCAGGGTTCATTCTCTCTTCTCGACTGCAGACAGCGGATGGTTTTTTGATCTTGTGAGGAGGAGGCGTCAGCGGCCGTTCGGTCATCGCCTCTTCACGCCCTCCCCCTCTCTACCAACACTGTCAACCGGCCATTGCCCTGCTAGCACTTTAACGGATTCAACTAATTTTTGTCTGAACGTTGAATTAAAAATGTCTGGTAGATATTTTTTAAAGGTCTTTGCACTTAATTGTGGATGGAGAATTTAATTTTTGTAGGCTTCAAATGTTCCCCAGCGTGAAATTTTTCTCCATAAGCCACCATCATATTAGGGATTTTTTTCTCAGGAAAGTTATTTAAAACCACCTCCTACCTATACTTCCCATTTAGGTTCTTCTAGCTTTGAGTGAATCTAGAGCTTATTTTCCTCTAAAAAAATTCCCTAATGCCAAAATGAAAGCAATTTCAAGTTTTTTTTACATAGGTTTAAATAGGACGGTGGGAACACCGCAAAAATCAGCTGACTTGAACCTTTCATTGAGATTAAGTATTGAAGTTTGAGTATTATTAATTTTAAAAAAATATGCTAAATAAGGTAAAATTTTGCTCTGAAAGGGAACAGAATAATATACGGATTGAATCAGATTTTTCTGTTTGATGATAGAGAAAGTTTCTAAATTTTCTGTAATTTAATCATTTTTATTAATTTTTAACTGAATCTAAACATACGAGATCTATAAGAAAAACTTGAAAATTTCTGATATTGGTAAATCATACAATTAACCTTGGATGGATCATGTTTTAATTATACAAGGAAGTGTTTATCAATCAATGAATAAAATTAACACCTGCTTGGTGTAGAATTAAACCTTGATAGAACAAGAAAAACAACAGCATGTCAACAAAAAAATTAAATACAACAAAACAAGGAAATGTGCAATCAGCCACGCCCACTTTTATGTTCCTGATATAATTATAAATGTGCAGTTTTTTATGTGCTTCAGTTTACTATTAGAGTAATTTTCAGACATAACCTTGCAATATTTTGATATTCAAATGACCTTTAAGAATATAAAACCATAGTAAAATTATATAAAAATGAACCTAACGAAAATGACAACAAAAATATCCTCGAGAAGAATCGACCTTACAAAGACGAACTATAATAATAAAAATTTTATTTCTACGATGGTTCATCAGAAATGTTATTTCATTATAAAATAAACCTTATTGAGAAATGGCCACGCGGGCAAACGCGGCCGTCGCTCCCGTACGTGCTCTACGTTTCCGCGATCGCTGCTGATTTACTGAGCAAGCAAGCAGCAACTCTCACAGAGGGGAGTCGCGCATTGCACTGCGCGGGGTTAACGATCCAGGCTAAAGTACGTCACAATTAGACGCCCTAAATGTCCGCTTTACCGAGGATATACATTACAGCAACAAAGAGAATGGATATGTCACAAGGATTAAATGCGACTTATTGGGGAAATTTTGTACAAATTGCATTAAAAAATTGCATCGTAGATTTGTTATGAAGAGAAAATGTAATGGACATTTCATAATTCTCAATAATTTATTTTTTACACTTACTTAATATAAAGATAATACATATAGAAGACCTGTTCGTACATACAAAATCAATTAATCAAGGCGAATAAGGCGAACCTTGTGAATAAATAACATAAAGAAATTTTGATTTGATTCTCATTTTATAGTGTATTTACAAACAAAACTATACATCGATTTGTAATAAATTTAAATAAAATAAACCTTGAACCCAATTTACTTTGTAATAATACGATTTATTTGTTTGTTTTTTAATATTATAATTTATATTTTCACTTTCTCTTTCAAAATCTTTAATACTCTAAATCAAGCACCCATCCATCTATAATGGTATTCTTAAATAATAATCTATATATTTGAACTAAAAAATATCGGTACCGTATAATAATATACATTATTTCGTGCAAGAAAAATTTTGAGTACACAGATCTTTCTTTCTCTTCAACAATTAGAATTTATTAGACCATGAAAATATTATGTTTGATCAGTTATTGCGATACATACGGTATTATATATACTGAGGTCATTATTTCAAATACATATCTGGGCATTCACCTTTTAAAATGCAATACCTTAACTATTTTTAGGTTATTTCTGGGTGTAGTCTATAACAGATTACATTCTAGGAATTTAACTGTACTCTCTATTACTTATAGAAATTGTCATTTCCTGATGCAGTTAATATATATAGAATTCATTCTACTAATTTACAATATCGGTGTTAAAATAAAATCTTTTTTATTGATAAAATTAATTCAATAAACTTGGATATTAATTTGTTATAAAAATAACAAAAAATATTATACTTTTCTTTAAAAAGACCGGTTTACTATGTAAAAATAAAGTTTAAAATATTTTCCTTGTATATTTTTTTATATATACCCTTAAACAAAATTCACGCGAATTTATGAACATAAAAAAAGTTGTGTGGGATCTTTTTTTGGTTGTTAAGTGAGGCGATGAGTTTTTCTTCTCAAGTTAGACGCGGAACCTTGAAAAGTTCTCCAGTCTATTTGTTATACCATCAACGTCTGTATCTTATGTTAAAAGATGGTAAAATGAGCTTTATGTCGGGTCGATGTTGCGAGGTATGGGGCGTATCGTTCACCGGCGAACGTTAACCTTAGGACCGAGCGGTCATCGGGCAAGGACATATCATCATCATGGTAGGCGCCCACCACCACGTGGCGTGAACAATTCATGGTCAAGGAGTGTTTGTGGTAGGTGCTTATAGTCAAATTCGAGCTCCATCCAATTGAAATTTATTGACTTAAGGTCTGCTGACCAAGCAGTCATTGCCCGTAAATGAGCTGCATCGGAGAAAAAAACAAAATTCGTAGTTTTCTTCTTGTTTTTAAGAATAGGCCGGATTAGCATTGCACCCAAGCACTCAACATTCGTCGGTTGGTTGTATTTTGAGGTAATCGACATAATATGAAATTTATTGATGTATTGACTTCGGGTCTGGGGACCAAGCAGTCATTGCCCGTAATTGAGTTCCATCAAAGAAAAAACAAAATTCATAGTTTTCTTCTTGTTTTTAAGAATAGGCCGAATTAGCCATGCACCCAATCAGTTGGTTGTATTTTGAGATAATCGACATATTGTCATGTCAGCCCAACCCCCAGACGATACTACGAAGTTCTCATTTAGTTTGACTTGAGGCCAATGGACTTCACACAATAATTGTTTTATTATTACCGAACGACTTTGTAACACCTGTAATAAAAATATAAAGGAAAATGCAAAAAAAACTAGACAATTGATTTGAACGATAAAGGTTATTTGCAACCTGTATAGATAAGGACAGTAGCTCTTATCAGCTAGAAAATGCAATTGTTTTGATTATTACATAATTGTGCAATTTTCAACTGGTAATATAATATATCAGACAAACTTTGCATTTAAAATTATTAAAAAATGAATATAATATACATACGTGTAAGTACTATACACATATTTTGGTTACCAAAAAGTTCATCCTTTTTTTAAAAAATTAGAACCAACTTGTTGATTCCATATATTTTTTTATACCAAATTATATTTTACTATCGACGATATGTTCCATTTTTTTTTTTTTTTTAATTTTTTGTAATCTCTATTGAACTCTTCACATAAAAAAAAAATTCCAGGTCATAACCGATATTGAAGTATATAGATTTGAGTTGGTAACACGTTAGTAGCAACAAACGTTGTTGGTTATCTGAAGTAGTCGGGTCGCGAGATCGTTCACCCCATGTTATATCAGCAAGGACACGGCCGAGCTTGCTTGCCTGCCTTCTTGCATTCTGGCAGAAGAAACTGTAGGCTATCGCTCCTCCTCCTTCACAACTACCAACTATATCATATACACAAGAGTGGAATGAACTTTACACACTGCAATTACCTGGAAATGTTATATGGATGACTTCTTGTTTCAACGAGTTCATTGACTATTACGTCTCTAATTATTTGTACTTACATAAACTCTTAAACTAAATGATATGAAATAACATGATTTGGTATCAAAATTAAATGTATGAGTATATATTATTAAAAATCGTAAAAACGTTTTTAAAATTTCAATAAAATATTCAGTGAATGTTTTTTGTTTGTTTGTTTTTTTTGGGAGAGCAACATCACAGACAGAGAGGTCCGGGTCGGTCGCCCTTCAAAAGTTCGTTTCTGTATATAAGGTCGGCGCCCTGATGGTTATTTCTGCATGCATGGTAGTCGACTCGTGAGCGCTCAATACAAGTCGCAGCTCGTTGATTGTATCTGCAGTAATACGTGCAATGTACTGTAATGTACATCGAGTAATATAAAGTACGTCATGCCGAGATAAAAAAAAAAACAGCTTGAATTTAAACTAATCTAATACATAATAATACATGACTATTATAATATTATATCTGAAGATAATGAGGTTTTATTATGGAAATCGAAAAATTAATTCAATAATTATACGAAAACCTCAGTTTTATGAAATACAATTTTTTTTACGGAGTATTTTTTTTTTTTTTTTTTCTTACCTGTGTATAACACCAGTTTTCTGCTACTGGAGTGTTGACTTCAGGAGGGGGCGGGCTAGGGACTCTCGATACTGCCATACCGCTGGGCTGCGCGGCTGACGAAGCCGCTGCCACCCCCGCCGCTGCTGCTGCTGCTGCTGCGGGCGAGGATGCTCCCCCTGCTACCGCGGCGCCCGGGGCCACCGCTCCCCCGCCCCCGCCGCCCCCCGCTCCTCCTCCTCCGCTACTACTTGGTCTTTGCACCGCCTGAACTGAGGGAGGGCCGCCCGCGCCGCACTCGCTCACCGCAGGCAGCCTGTAAACAAAAAAAACAACAGGTCAGACAAGTTGCATAACTTTCATATGTGCAGGGGCAACAAATACCATTGGAGTCTTAAAAAATTAGTGTTCTTTCGTTAAACAGTGGCATGCACAAACTAGCAAATCGTGCAACAATGACCTAACAAAGTTGCACAAAAACTATATAACAATAATGTCACAACAAAGTAAATTTATGTGAACTTAATGATAAGGTTTAAAATTTATCGTCTTTTACGCTTTTTAGCTTACATGGTTGTTCAACTTATCGCAAAGTATGGCGATAAAAACGACGTTAGTAGTAGGGGAAATATACCAGTAATTTTTATGATTACATGAATTTAAATGCAGGTGTTTAATAATTGTAGGAAGTCACCTGTTGCTATTTTATAGCTTGTGAATTCATTCTCTTTTCAACAAAAAAGAATAGAAATATTTCATTTCAAATATCTTGAATCAAAATTTGATGCTATAACAATAAATTTTAATTTTAAGTCAATCAAAATGAAAGCTTAAATATGTCAATATCGTGTAAAATTTCAAAGTATCACATAAAAATATAATCCCATTAGCATGTTGTCAAGCTTTTTAAGTAATCTAAAATCTGTCAATCATTCTTTAATCATAATACTTCAACACTAAATTTGACATAAATTACAATATATTTTTTTAACGCATATATATACTAAATCGCTCACATATTTATTTAGACAATTCGCAAACCATCTGCTTATAGATTAATACCACCAATTATACTAAGAATACTAAGAACTGTCTGACAGACAGCTGATTATTAAGGTCACATGTCCTGTGGAAGCAGGTGACCATCGGCCCATCACCTGGCCATCACCTGCGTCAATTTATATTATACATCTGTCTTTTTACATTTCGTACTTCAACAGCTTTCTATATTTACATATAATATAATATTTATGTATGCAGTTATTACCAACTTTCAGAATGTATGAAAAAACTAGGGCAACAAAAAAAATATAAAAAATAATAATATGCATATGATTATTGTTTCCTTTTTCACAGATGTGGTATTGTTAATTTTATAATTAACTAATTGTATCTCAAGTGAAAATTAAAAATTAAGAAATTGCAACAATGGACAATTTGCATGACATTTTTTTTATTGCAGAAATGGATAGAGGGTGCAAAGTTATGCCACTGAATTTTTTCAGATTTTTTAGAGACCAGGAACTATTTTTAAAAAATTATTGAAAGTCGATTTTATGACGTCACGAGGAGTCTGTCCTTATGAAAAGGATAGGCGCTAAACGCCCGTGAAGTCATAAGACTGATTTTCAATACATAATTCTTTAAAAAAATATTTCCCGCTCTCAAAAAAATCTGAAAAAATTCAGAGTAGCATAATTTGTTGGTACCCTCTATCCATTTCTGCAATAAAAAAATGTCATGCAAATTGTCCATTAATTGGAAAAAGCAATTGTTTTTTTCTTTTCAACACATTATAAATTCAATAAAAAAAATTAGCACATGCACACTCCACGTGTATGTTATTATATTTATGTTACTAATAATAATTTCAATTAAATTAGAAATCAGGTACGCTTATTACATATTTATAACCTTTATCAAAAATTCTCTCACACGCAAATACGAAAATACTAATGACTACCCTAATCAAAAAGTTACAAAATAGAACGATAAGTATACCAATTCTAAAAGAACAATATGCAAATCCATTCTTTTCTATGCGCTGACCTGATCTACATGTTATTATAACAGAGAGGAAGGGAGGGAGCTTTTTATTCAAGCAACTCTAAGCATTTGATGTGTCGTGAGATTAAATGACCTCATATGATATTGGTCTCGTTTTAAAATATAAAAGACTATAGAGTCTATAGACTAATATTTTTTTTAAATGTATTGGTTTTGTTTAAAATTATATAAACCTTGACATAAAAATATTACAATATCATAATTTGAATAAATATTAAAAACATAACTTAGGTCATTTTTTTTTATATTAAGAGGTCATGATTTTTCATGATAAAATTTTTATATTTGACCTGCAAAATTTTATTAATATTAACATAAATATTATGAGGTTAATGTTGAAATGAAATTGTAAGTATATTTAAATATTATATTTTTTATATATTATTAAAAAGTAACACTTTCAATGGAAATCTCTTAATGTATGTCACGTTAATATAAGGTGAAATTTGCGAATAA
Source organism: Siphlonurus alternatus (assembly GCA_949825025.1). NCBI lineage: Eukaryota > Metazoa > Arthropoda > Insecta > Ephemeroptera > Siphlonuridae > Siphlonurus > Siphlonurus alternatus. Next base: position 14,993,563 of record OX463785.1, on the reverse strand, counting down.
TTACAGTAGTAGTGAAATTCTTATTATTTTATAATGAACATTCACAATGGTGTTTAAACTTTAAAATAATGACGACAGGTTTTCTAGATTATAATAAATAAAAAAAAAAAAACTTTTATAACCTTTAGCACCTGGCTTACGTGTATTAAAATGAGTGTTAGTTTTGAACTGTAAAACATCTGCAACTAAATAAATTCAGCTCAATCTTATATTTTGGTAAAAGTATTTTTTTTTTTAATAAAGTAAAACTGAAATGAGTCCACTGATACTATAAAAGTCTACAAAAATAAGATTTTTTTTAAACAGAGAAATTATTATGAATAAAAAAAAAAGTTCAAAGTTAATATATATTTTAGACCATGAGATGCGATAAAGGTAATTTAAATTGTAAAAATGTAAGAAAAATAGCTCTTATCAGAAAGTGCAATTATCAGATGATGCATGGTCTCATTTATCCTATGATCTACAAACGATTTAAAAGTATTCATGAATCAGACATCATTATTAATTAATATTGATTCAGACTTATTTCAAAGAACAATTTTTGCTAAATTCAAAATAACAAACTAATCTAATGAAACATCCAGTGACTCATAACGAATGGGATGCATCATGTACACTCTATTCCAATAATAATATCCAATCCGGCTATATTTTAACATTACCAGATTTATATTTGAATGAAGTGCATACGTTTTCTTTCTTACTAATTTTGACTGTGACTGTATTTAATATTTCGGGTGAGGTCATATAGTGACGGTCACAAAATATAGTCCGACTTAAATGATCTTGAGCGACTAACTGGACATCTAACCTCGTATAAAAGGGAGGTTGACTTCCGGACAACCTTTATATATCAATGTAACATAAGAAGGTCTTGCTGCATCACAAAACTCTCTCTTCCTAGAGAACTTGTGGGAGGAAGAGTTTGGTTGCTGCCCTACATACAATTAGCAACGAAATGTTGTCATTTAGAAAATTTAGTAAGATCACTACTACATACTTTCTCTATATGCGAGATCGTGAAGGAATATTATCAAATTTCTATTGTAAAATTATTTATGAAATAGAAAGGATTTTGTATTCTAATAATTTAATATTTTTTATTGAAAATTGTCAAAAATAATGAAGACAATATTTTATGCTATTATGGAAAGATTAAATCTTTATTTCTTTCTAATCGAAATTTCACTCAGTTTTTTAAAAGATTTATATTTTCTCTATCATGAAACTGCAGATATTATCCATTGAAGCATGCAGTTTTTTAAATATTTCTACATTTTTAAGTGGAAACCTATAGTTTGATTGTTTGATTAAATGAAAAAATTTTAGTTTTTTTTTTTTTTTTTTTAGGTTATACATTGATAAAATTTCATCTGCTTTGTTATCATTTTTCTTAATAAATTAAATTTTATGTTACGTTTTTTTTTTATTAAAGTTAACAGTTAGTCCTAAATACAAGTAAAAATAGATATAACGATAACCTTAAATAGGTTTTATTAGACAGGTGTTGAATTAAAATCATCATAATATATTTTTTACAGCAGCAGTCGTATTTATTTGAAAACTACTATACATGAAAAGTCAGTATATATATACATTTCACTTTCATAATATTAAATAATAAAAAGTCATTTTTTGTAAATAAAACCTTCACGTTTTATATATTTACTCAAACTAAATTTGACCCGGAAGAAAGTTATAAATTAACAAAATTACTATAAAAAAAATCGTGACTTTTGTCACACCTTTCTCTATATATATTTAAACTAAATTTCACTACACTCTTATATATGAGAGGAAATCATATACAAGGGCTTGGCCTTACTATGAACCCTGAGCGGAGGTCGCCATACAAGAACATTGACTTGAAGGGGTGGCCTAGGATTCTGACCCCTAACAATAAAACGAGTCTAGCTTTCCTTCATACAAGGACCCCCCTTCATGGTAACAAACTTTCTAATTGTTATATGTTATATAACATCAATATATTTTTGTTATACCTGACTTAAATATAAGGGTAGAAAAAGGATATCTACAAGCTTTCTAAATTGTTTTTTTTTCTTATCAATATATAAAAGGGAGCCGACTTTTAAGATAAAATTTGAAAGTAGAGATTTAGAAATAAAAACTTTTAAAAGTTAAATAAATATTAAACAATTAAAATATATAATAAACGTTGATAAAAGCCTAACTGTGTATTTTATTGTAAAAAAGTACTAATGGTTATAGTTGAGTGATGACGTCATACAATGACCTTGACCTCTGTTGAGGTCACCTCCGCAATGCCGACGTCGCTGCCTGCCTACCACCACGTATATCTGCTGCTGGAGTACAGACCAGTGACGTCATTGTATATAAAAATAACATCTAATAAATGACGTACGATATTCGCTTCAAAATTAGTATCTTATAAAATAAATATTTACTTTTTATATTAGCTTTGTCAAAAATACGTCAGTCGATATGGCAAATATAAATGAGCAAAGTGACTTAAAAAATATGATCAAATCTTTGAGACATAATCTCAAGCTCTCTTTGTAAATAATCATACAATTTTCAGTAAATTCCGTAAGAAGAAAATCCATAGTACACGTATATTTATGTTTTGATAATTATTATACTGATTAAGAGCTTCAAAATTATAGTGTATAGTTCTTCTCATTAAAATATAACAGAACTTCAATTTAAGCTACATTTTAATGACATCAGCCATCCAATTATCATGCCAATACTGACGCAAATCCCCACCCTTATTGTAACAGAGAGAGAGATGAGCTACAGCAGCAAACTTATTGATTCGTAATATAGGCGGGGGTTGCAGAACTCTCGTTAGCACGTCAGACATGTACACTGACGTCAATATCAAATGTCACAAATAGATTACAATTTGGTAAATATCAAGAAATGAAATTTTTCTGCAAATATTATGAAACTTTTATTACAACTTTCTCGATATGCAATTTTAAATATTTCAATATCATCATTTTAATTTAAAAACAGGTCAACGATTATTACAAATATTTACAATGATGACAATATTTTTGCTCATAACTGTACAATATGAAACACTCCAAATCCCCCTGTATATTATGACCTTGCTTTGTATTGGGGTTTGCCTCCTTCTTATAAACCAACGACGTCGACGTGGTTTCTCTCTGTTCGTATGTAATGCCCTTCAAACTTTTATACAAGCCTGCTGCTGCTGCTGCTGCCTCTTATCATTTGCTCTCCCAAGGCCTTTAGCCCGACTAGTAGTGACTGTACCCTCTACGACATAAGCAACGAACAACGAGGAACTAAACAGGGAAAAATCAATGATGCTCTCTTCTCTCTCCCTATTGAATGTTTCGTTCCCTCTAGTTTTTTTCCTTACATCTAAATCAATGTATATGAAGGGGACAATATGTGTGTTTTATAACAGCTAAAAAAATGTCTTTCATATTTTAAGTACAGTCCTCACCTCTGAAAAGCTCCCTTTTGCGGTATTGTTTATGTTTATCACTATGTCCCGTAAGAATAACATAAGGCACGGTGATTAACAGGGAACTTTTCAGAGTGCACATTATTTGAAAAAATTAGGAATTATCATTTTCTTGATTCTATAAAATCGTTAAAACTTCTTATATTTTTCCGATACATGAAAATGTTAATTATTTACATTTCAATACAACTTTCAAAAAAAGTACTTTTCATTTTATTAATTAAATCATCACAATGCTGAGAATCAATCTAATTATAATTTCAAGATCTAAACAAAATAGATTGTGTGATAATTATATGAAAAGGAGGCGTGAAAGTTCTTTTAATTCGCCCTCATTTTGTGGTTAGTCACAGAAAAATGGAGCCTTCTCAACATATCCGTAATACTTTTCATTATACTCGTGATCATGCGATTATCCAGGTTAACAAGGCAGGGGCGTGTTAACAACCATTTGCACTATACCGTTACAATCAATCAACTAGAACATTTAATTTGTCTAGTTTTTGTAATCATTATCAATTTATTTACACGTGTACAGTACAAATTGAGAAAATTTATATTTTTTTTATCTTCATTTGAAACAACTTATTATCAATTAGATGAATTACTGCTCAAGAAAAATTATTAATTTGATTTTAAATTGGCTTTAGGTATTTATACCATGCAGCCATATTAATTGATTCCAATTTAAAATTAATAAAACCAGACGTTCCTTAAATGGAAGTAAATTCATATAATTAAATCAGAGGAAAAAAGTACCAATAACCGTAATATTGTATCATCAAACGGAAATATATGCACATAAAAAAAAAATCCCCTATGAATCAAGTTACAATTATTCATACACATATAAAGCTCATAAGACAATAGATTTAATTTCTAATGACTCAAGGATAGTTTAATTCGTGCTAAACTAACCGCACCCGTCTTAACTTGTAGG